>JAQGCC010000003.1:0-124027 GCA_034698905.1 Xestoiulus laeticollis | reverse complement strand
GGAAAGTTAAACACGTGGTTAAAGACCACTCAACATTAACGAACGTACTTTAGAAAAAGGTCAAACTGCGCATGCGCAGCTGACCTCAAAAAATCTACAACCGTAGATTTACAAATATCTACGACGTGCGTGAGTACCCCTATTATTAAATTTTTGAATTTCTATTCGTAAGATTGGTTATGGAAAATTATTTTAAAAACTGGAAAAGACAAGGAAGTTTTCATTAAAATCACTAGCCCCTTGTATAAATAAAGTAATATTTGTCGGTTTGATTTAAAATCCAAGAGGTCATCTAACCGTAAACCAATGTTGTCTGAAAACTAAAGTGCAATCAAGGAAGGCTGGAGGCCACTTGAAACGATAACGTCTCTTGCTTTGTTTTCAATCGTCAACACAATGGACTATTGTTTAATATGCGCATTGTTGACATTGTTAATGTCAAATATTTCTATAAGAACATCCTCCAAACCCCCGTAGCTACGCTTCGAGATAAACCACTGCAGCCTCTCCAAGAATGGTCATGCAATTGCACTTGAAGTGCATGATCACTGAAAGATTGGAATTGTCGTCAACAATTTTGACTTAAGAACAATGGGATAAACGATTTAATTAACAAGTTCAAGCTAGAAGTGAAGTATACATCTTAACTTTAATATGCTGCACTTGAAACTCTGGAAATTGATCCAAATGTTCAATTTCTGCAGTTTCCATCAGGTGCATATAGCTGCTGCAAACATACAATCATGCAACCCAAAGTTAAAAGGCATCGTATAATTGTTTGTTGACACGAACTAACATTTCCCACCTGCTCAAATAGCACTATACGAAACAAGGAATAGGTTTAATGTGTTGAATAGCAAGTTCTTGTGTTGTGAAGGCCGTTCACCTCGACGTTTGGGTGGTTTTTTTGCTCCCTCCTCACTTCTGAGGTCAACATTTTAATGACGAACTCGGCTGAATGACGATAAGATTGCCAGAGAGCATGCAAACTTTACATTTGGGTTATTTTGTTATTGGTTTAAAATTGCAAAGATTCAAATCGTGTGAAATGGAATGTATGTATGCATGTATAGGCCTATACTGCAGGTGGAAGATTGGCTTTATTATTAGGGTGTGTCAACTTTCGACCAAAGTTTCCATTGGGAGTGAAAATGGCTGAAAAGCTATAATAGGCTAATTGATGGTACAGTATGTACATTATATTGGAACACCTGTATAAATGGACTGAGCATATTATAGCTCTTACTTTCTAAATGACTTTTTTTAAACGAACTGGACCTTTGCAGCTGAAAATGGACATTTGATTTTAACCATTATAGGTTTTGCTTTCAGTAATGTTTATGAACCTTTGTATCAAGGTATAGTTTAACAATAATGTATATTGGTTAGGAATTGCTGCATGCCTGTTTGTTGTTAATGGAATAAAGAAAGGGAATACAGCATGTGAATCAATTAATGCACATGCTTGTGTTCCGAAATGAAAGATGGCATGCAGCATTCCAGAAAATGGTTTAAAAATCATTGCAGTTCTGAGAGTCAAATAAAAACAGTAGAAAAACATGCTGCTTCAGTTTTCAAGATATATTTGAATATAGGACATTTTAAATTTAGTCATTCAGTTAATGCTAGTAAAATTCTGAGCTATCTCCAAAACAACAGTAGCAGTGGATGACCATGCAGTTGTTTTGCTGACAAAAGATTTTCAATTTCATTCGGCATTTTTTTTTTCAATTTCATATGCACCTTTCATGCAGTATACGGTATCCTACATGTTCTAAAGTACTGTCGACATACTAAGGGGATTTTACACTATAAAACGGGCGTTGTCTGGCGGTATAAAGTCACAAAAGTTGCTTTCATTTTAAGAAATTATCTGCTGTCAAACTGGGTGATTTAAACCATCTGCTTATCAATAAAACGAATGTGCTGTTAGTCAATGTTTTTAGACAAACATTACAGCTATAGGGGCGTCTTGTTTTCTATTCAACTGTACAATATTTTCAACCTTAATATTGCAAATAAATTCTACAGTTGCTTAATTGCTCAGGTTCAGTCCAATCGATCTTGTGTACATGCATGCACCCAGGTGCCTATACTTGTAATTCCGCAAACTGTATGGCATTTTGTTTGTTAAAATGTTGCACCTATTTCAAGATCTATGATTTAACATTAAAAATAATATTAAAATAAACATGGTAGACCTATAGTTTGATTGCAAGTGTATAATGTAATTATATTCATAGTATGTTTGGCAACATGCAACTTCAAACAAATGTGACCAAAACTGTACTGGCATTAACCTGCTCTTGTATAAGTAGGCCTATAATGTTTCAAGGATTAAAATCTGGAATTTTTCAAACTCGATCTGGACAAGTTTATTTAATTTTGAGAACCTGTCCATGCAACAATAAGCAAATCTAGCACAATCTTTTGAGTGGGAGGGAGTAAATTTTTAGGTTATAAGATTGCCCCAATATAGTTTTTAAAGTAACTTTACTTGTACGTTCGTGTATCTACATTTAACATGCAGGCCTGCGAGTACGTTATACAGGATTTAAAATCAAGGTGATAAAATATTTGGGTTCGTAGCCATGGAAACCGCCCCACTTTAAATCTTTTTATAACAACGAGCCGACTTTTGAAAACCGTGTCCAACTCCTAAGCTTCTTAAGCCTATTTAAACATACGAACTTATGGGGGACGTATATTGGAAACGATTCATCAAATTTGCATTTAAATCACGCAGACGACAACCGTGCATAAAACTGATAAAAATATGAAATCCTGTGAGTGATGCGGAAAAAATAATCATTTTTTTTTGTAAATCAAATTTTAACCGAGTCGATGGGTAGCAACAGCTGACAAATCAACTTCTTATTTTTCTCCAGAATTAACATTTGCAGTGATCCAGATGGTGTTAGCATGCATGAATAAACAGCTCAAGATAACATTGTTGAAAACAGAAGGCCCTCTTTTTTTAGGTTTTGCGATTGGTGTTATATTTGCAAAAGTTGGTGATAAAGGCGTAAAATTTATTCTGTTGGGGATTTTTAAATAGGAAATCGATTAGAAAAATCCATTTGCGTGATTCAGTTTTCGTCAAAAGTTGACTGCATGCAGCTCATTGTGACCAAAGTTTTAATTTTTTGAAAAGTAAATTTATTTGACGTTTTTTCATAACCTACAATTTCAAAAGTACACGTACATTTGTGCAAAAGTTCAAAGATATCCAGATAACACCATGCACCTTGCTATTTGGGAATATAGCCAATAGATTAATTTGAATAAATCCATATTTAATCCAGTGTTTAACATCTGGAGGATAAAGGCTCGTGATTAAATTTATTGATTTTTTTAAGTAAATTTGTTGATTGCTAGGCCTATAAGATTATCCAGAAAACACAAAGTCCGTGCTATTAGGAAATAACTTAACACGAATGCCCTCCCAATTGGGTACTTTATGAGCCGAGTTTTAACTCAATGCATATTGCCATGATATTTTCAGATTTTGGAGACAATAAATTTGTTAAATTTCATCGTTTGCTTGAATTGCCTTCTATCCTTTTTTAACTCGTTTCTGCGAACGGTTTTCAACTGTCTGCTTCGTTTCACGAGTTTATTGCCTCGGGCTTAATAAACATTACAATGGCTTGTACCTGTTTGTTGTCCGAGGGGGACATCCCCCAACTCCCACTTCCCAACCGATATACGCTATAGCTCTTTTGAATTTTTTCCTGACTGACACTCACGACGGAAGGTGGTCACGTGAGGCCAACAGGTGCGGTACATAGCAACGGCACTGCATGGTTCGGTGCAGGTCCTTGACCACCTTTTATCTACTATCGACGACGGGGGAGGGGATTTTAAGGTTTTAGCTTTCTCCGAAAATACGAATGTTGTCGTACATATAGCCTACGGTTGAGGTGCACATGCACCAAACTGGTTTCCACCTCGATTGCATTAGCTTTATTGGTTGGTTGTCGACGTTGTACCTGCGCAGGAAACTACTGTCATTTAGAGGTTTATGGTATTTGATTATTAAATGGTGGGAGGGCTGACGGATAGCCTAATTTCTGAAAGGGGTCTCTCCTATACAGGGTGACTCAACTTGATTGGTTTGTGCTTCGGTCATCGAGTGTACAATTTTATAGTGCGGTGGCATTTCAATAGATGTTTTTTATTTAATATGTGTTAGCATTTATAATATTTAATGGGTTAAAATTCAACCCAATATTGAGTGCTATATGGACATACCAACATTGGGTTGAATTTAAGTGTAACAACCAAATGTTACCTAACGTTGGGTCACAGTTATTAACACAGGTTTTGATTCAAATATGGCCAGAATTGTGATGTTTGTGTCATTTATAATAACGTTACCCAATCATGAGTTGATTATAAATAACACAAACCTCACATTTATCCAAGTACCTGTGTTAATAATTGTGACCCAACTTTGGGTAACTTTAACCTAGGATTTGGTTGCTTCAATTTCAGCTTTTAATGTTGTACAATGTATATGAATATCACACTTTAAAAGGATATTTTGGCAATGTGCACTATACGTTAGTATCTGAAACATTAAACAGCGAAACCATATACATGTATCCATTTTAAACTTTTGCACCTTCAAAATTTCGCTATCGCATGTATATTAGGCTTATAGCAATTAATTATAGTAACAGCACTTTATCACAACGTTTCAAGACCTAGGTGTTTGCACAGTATATGTTTAATGTGAACTTTAACCTCCAAATAGTTTTGTATACATGTACATTTATTATCCGGCGTGCTCCCCTTGTTGGTTACTTTAATCTTCGAAGGGAAATTCCCCTTTAATCTTATCTGAAAGTGAGTTGTGACATGAAGTGATCCAGCTATTTGAGTTTAGGCTATATCGCTTGTGAAATCGAAAATGTTTTGGAATACATGACGGTCCATGCATACTAACAGTAGTTGTGATTTGATAGTGGGAAATGCTTGAATTTTCACACTGTCAATTTTTTTTAACTCGTTCGATTTGGACGACACTTTTATTCAATCTGC
The DNA here is from genome assembly GCA_034698905.1 of Xestoiulus laeticollis. Taxonomy (NCBI): domain Eukaryota; kingdom Metazoa; phylum Arthropoda; class Diplopoda; order Julida; family Julidae; genus Xestoiulus; species Xestoiulus laeticollis. Next base: position 118,981 of record JAQGCC010000003.1, on the reverse strand, counting down.
GATAGTGGATTAAATGAATGTAATTACTTAATGTTTCTCCGGGCTCATTCGCCTAAGGATAATTACCTTAAAGTGCGAAATTCGCCCATTTTAATGATGCGTGTTATATAGAGATGTAATCGATAATTAAGGAGGACCAATGAAAGACGCCTCGCGTGTTGATCCCAGTCAATTTCTGAAGTACATTATACATATTTCGCTGCTGAATTTGCAACATGAAATGACTTTGACGTGTGCAGGGGGCGCCCAACGCAATTCATTACTTCACATTCATAATTGATGCCGAAAAATATGGGTGGCATGTTTTTTTAAAAAAAATAAGGCACGGTCATTTGGGGAATAGGCCTGCTACATGTCATAATTTGCATGGCGGTAATGTACCACTTAAGCGTATCCATTAATGCTCGATGTAGAGCAGTTTGCTGTTTCAATTGACTCCATTCACGAAATGTAATACTAATGATTGTAAGTTATTTTACATTTAGCTCGGTATATGGTTACTTTGCTAATTAGATCAAATGTAAATTGCATGTTTCGCACAGCTAAATCGCTCTAATTTTGTTTGTTAGATTTTGAAATGTTGGCGTTGTTTATTGTTTGTCATAATGCAAAGGTTGTGTGCAAGCCCGAATGTTTTAAATGGTTTTAAAGTTTATGTAAAGCACATTTTAGAGATATCACAGTATAGGCTATATAATAACGGTTTCTCTGTAGGCCTGTAATCCAGGGTGCATGTTTGTTAAATCTCACGTACCCCTATGCCAATCTCCCAAAGTATTCAATGACAATTACCACAATTTTTATATAAGGTACCTTATATATTAAAGTTCTGCCTCGACATTTACACGCTTATATATCAAAATATAGCAATTCTTCAACAAATCTAGGACAAATCTAAAGGTATTCCAACTATGGCTTACAGTCATCTGTGTCTTACTCGTCTTTCAAAAACAAACTTCTGAAAAATAATGTACGGGTTTGAGTAAATATTCTACTTCAGTAAACACTTGTGTGTCGAATAGGCCTACATACAACAAGCCATGTTTTCTTAACCAATTTAAAATAGCCTGCATAAACATCAATGTAACTTTCTGTAAAGGGTGGCGTTGTTACATTCACCATACGAAGTTGTTCTGTGATCTAGATGCATAATCTTAAGAAAGGGATCAAGACGCAGTATGCACATGTGGATAATGTTTTATGTAGATAAAATACAAAGTTTGACCTAGAAATAAACACAGGCATACCTGTATATGCCCGCACCACCTTTGGCGTTGTTCTTTTGTGCTGTGGTTGGTAAGTACCTCCTTCCGCCATTGTAGCACTCCTAAAATTTTCGACCATGACGTCATTGGCATAACCGAGAGCACTAAGATGCTCCTTGTTGACCTCTTGGCAGTGCTCTGATTCCTAGAGGGTCATTAGGAGGGTGATTCACGCCAGACTCTTCTTCTTAATTTGACACCTTCAAATTTTTATTGTCTTTTGTTTCCATTGAGGGAGGGACATGTCTTTGTCAGTTTGCTTGTGTAACTAAATGCTTTTATAACCACTATTTCGAAACCTCGACATGTACTCATGTCGTTGTGGGTGTGTTATTTGCATATATCCTGCACCGGATAAACGGGTATCCCGCGAGCATTTGAACTTACTTATTCTGAGATGAGTGAGATCATGCCTGGATAACTTTGAATGACTAGAAAGTTTAAAATGCAGAACGCATTTAACTAAAATTTCTCTAAGGGAATGGCACGTATGCTTGGTTAGTGACACGTGTTTTGTGTTTCGTATACAAACATGTACATCTGAAATGTCCTGTCAAACAGTCCCTCTATTGGCATGAACGGAAATTGTTTATAAAACTTGTTTAGTTTTAAAATATGTTTTGCAACATTTTCAAAGAAACAAATAAACATTTTGTTTCTCAAGATGTGACTCATTTAATTTAATGTATTACATATAGGATGTAGTGAAAGGGAGGTAGCAAACAAAATTGAGTGTAATTTGAGAGAATACTAAAAATTGAAAGTTCAGCATAAGTTTATTTTCATTTTGTATTCCTGGATGTTGACTATTTGACTATTTAGTTCGGGTTAAAAGGGTTCAAAAATAGAGGAAATTTTAAGCCGATGTTTGAAGGATTTTATCACATTTTATCACACTTATGACTCACAACTGCACCTATGGTACAATGCTGTTATGAAGAATTTGCTATTGTATCAGGATAAAGGTATATAGTTTTACTGTCTTATCTACATATTTAAATTTAACGATAACAAATTTCTTGTAACTGTTTAGAAAAGGATAGGCCTATACACACGTACGTACTTACACATATAAATATAGATTTGAAAATGCTGGGAATTAATTTTGTTATATATCAATAACTATTCAGACCGGTTCCTAGTTGTCACATTGACGGCATACTGTATCAAAATAGGTGTAGATATTTGAAATATTTCTGGGAAGAACAAGAAAGATAATGTTGCAATCTGTAAAACATAAAAATTCACATAGAATAGCGTCTGATATACATGTATGCTTGTTTAAAGTGGTGCAATAACTGATTTGCCACGCATTGCTCAACGAATTTACTATGTAGGCCTATATAAAATATGATGATTTAAAAAAAAAAACAATATTGATATTGTATACGTGTTTATGCTGAAAAATGGTCATGGAAAGTGGCATGGGACTTGTCACTTAATGTTCTGTTTTTATCGTTCGTGAGGCGGATATACTATACAGGAATCAAAAGCTCGTATTCAACACTAAAAGGTTTTAAATCCTGCAAAATACTCCACATATTTTAGGCCATACAGAGTGTGTGACCTCCGACTCTTATCTTAATGCTGGCAGAAGCATGAGGAATGTTAAAGCTTTCAGATTTCTCGTTCTGAGCGGCTACTCTTGTTTCCTTCATAACAACATGGTGGGGGTTTTACGACAGAGCCATTGGACCACATGCGACTGAGGGGATTGCTGAATAGACTCTTTTGTTGAAGGCTTGTCCCCTCTTTCATCTTAGTGTCATCATAAAGTCGTGATTAGCAAAGGGAGGCACGTGTGGAATGTCGGAATCAAGTCCTAAAGTTTTTTAGGCACTGTCATGGTTGACGTGTTTTAGGGACCCAAAAGTATACCAAAAGCTTGGTAGAGAATATCTGAAACCACCTGTTGAAGCATTCTTGAATCTTGGCCATCATTCCTTGTGCCTTCTCTATACCGAGTGAAATAAGCTGTGTCAATGACATCGTGATTGACCGTGAAATATGGGTCTGTTTTTCATCAAAGACGAAATCAACTCTGGAAACGCTGTTTGTATTGTACTTGTCGTAAATGGCGTACACGAAACTGCCGACCAAAATAATAGTCTAATGCAGAGCTCAAAGTAAACACATTCCAGTTTTAGTTTCCCAGAAAACTTACAATGTACTCCATTAGAAACGGAAGTGAAAGAATTCCTGAGGTACAGGAATGCCCCGAAGAACTTGTCTGGAATAACGAGTCATCGTTTTTTTTTTTCATGACAAATTCCAGCAGCCTTGTAAATTTTGTGATGATAGTGGGTTAAAATACTTGTTATTTTTCATAACTAGTTTCAGTCGAATTTGTCCATACATGTTCTTGGTCAGTTATGTTTTCTGGATACACTGGAAAGAAGACGTACATGTACAACAGAAGCTTATACCGTTTATCGATTATTCAATTTAGGGAAAGTATAGACATCAAATTTAACTTTAATACCAAATTTGATGAATTTTCAATAAGTGGTGCTGACTAAGCCAAATTTGTAATAATTCTTGAAATAATGGGAGGTGGATAGCTGGACATAGTCCGTACGTGATAAAAGACTGCTTTGACCATACTGGCAGCTGTCCATAACAGTGAACAATAGCCTTTTCTATACGTTATACTGTATGTCTCCATTGAAAATGACCTCTTAAGGGGAGCAGATGCTGATTCGTTCGTTTCATCATGTTTTTAAGCCCTGTCCACTCGTGTGATATTTATGGTCATCTTTAATCGACCCGTTGGACATTAAACGATTCTAATTGAAACGCATAAAAGGGTTAATTATCTGGCAATAGACTTTTATTAATCCAGTGCGAGAATCTTTTCCCCTTTTCAGGGAGGCTTATTTCGGTGGCAGATGTCTTCCTGTCCTTCCCCTATAATGTCCCTTTCCAACTATTAACATGAATTATTGGCCGAAAACCTGCAACAATAAAGGAATGGTCATTTTATTAACATTTCTGATATGATACTTTAAAATTTTTATATAGGCTTTTCCGACACGCTATGTATTGGACAATGGAGACTGGAACCTCAATTTTGTCATTTTTCCCCAAAATCCCAGTTTATAAAAAATCGCACGTTACTGAGGGGGGATCAATGTTACATGTGCACATTATGGAATAGAAAATGTACATTATCTACACATTTATTAAATTCAACGCTTGGCATTAATTCGTTTCAGACCTACAGCTTGACATAATTTAACTTTTACGATATTTGAGTCTGGAATCTGATATAGGCTACTATATACAAGTATAGTCTCCATAACTTTTAACCCACTGTATTCTGAACTTTTAACCATAGGTTGGTGCAAAGATGGATTAAGTAGCTCATCACAACACTGACCTATCTTTTAATTTATAATTAAGTGAAACATCGCAAAATAAAACGCCCGTTTGCCATAGCAGCCTATACAATTGGGAGTTGTATAGGCCTATACATGTAGTACCACCCAGAATATTAAAGACCGACTACAAGTACATGTATTGCATTAAAGCTATCATTAATTCGTCAATTACAAATGACCTTTAGTGGTATAATAAATGTTTCACAGGGATAGAGCAGTACTGTATAGATTTGATGAGGGGATAAGTCTGCTGACAAATGATGCTAGTATACAAAGAAATGCATAAAAAATAAAATATCTTTTGATTGAATTTTTCAAGTAACTCAGGGAGCATGGCTTATTCGCATGGCATTGCTGTGTAAGAGATTTTGATCAGTTATGAGTCATCTTTCTCACCTGTAAAATAATATGCATTGATTCATGCGTGTAATAGATTTAATAAATATTAAATGAGAGGTTGGAGAGGTCGATGTAAGGACACGATTTTGGAAGCAGTTTTTATTTTTGTAGGCTTACCTTAATGCACTTTTGTCTACATTCATGGCGCTGCATAAACTTAGAAAATTACAGACTGACAATATACATGCATTCTTAATCCAGCTGTAACCATAGGAATAAGCTGGGATTTTTCTCTCGCAAAATTATATGTATTATGTTATGACGTATTTTCTATTTATAGTTTTTTTAAGGAAGCTAGGCCATTGGTGTTACACACTTTTACATATTTTTTGTTTTCCATCTGATATTTTCAGTAACTTTTTAAATAGGTTTGGTACATGTATTTAGTATTGATTTCTAACAATACAAAGTAGTAGGCTATCTTGTCACCAACCTTAAGAGAATATTAGTATTTGTAATTTCGTGTCGCCAACCACGTCTTGCAAATTCGTTCACCTCTGCATATGATTTTCCATTATCATTTGCTTAATTATGACAAGGATTGGGGAAGTTGAGCTTTTTACTGGCTATTTTGCGCAATAGTCTCCAGAAATAAACATGCAATACATGGTTAGATGATACGATTTGAAACCCTAACCTGAAATACATGTTTGGTTGTGGATTTGGCATTTGACTGGCCACTGGTAGCGTGTAATCACCCATTTTAGATTTCTCCCTGGCCTTACTTAGTCCACTTATCCTTTCCCCGGCATCACAAAATTTGCTAGCAAAGGCTATAATCTTAAACAGGCATCCCCCCAAATGCATAGCTGATGAATTAGCTTCACTTTCGCAGGCCCTCATTTTTTGTAGGAAAAAAAGGTTTTATCGTTTATAAACAAGAACCAAAATGGTAATTTTTAGTGCCTGCAGACGCAATTAAAAGGCGCCCTCTACGAGAGGCTAGCCTGCCTGCTTTTCTGTGTAGCCACCATGGCACACAGCTCACCTGGCTGTCCCCCTGGGGGTAACTTGTGGACAATAGCTGGGTTGCCCTCGGCAGAGCACTATCAAGGGCTAGAGGTCAAACTTCGGAGGGGAGAATATTTTTTTTCTCTCTCCTGATTTTCTACCTGTTCCTTTGGCTGCCAGGTAGTTTGCCAATCCTCCTCCTCCTCCTTCTTGCAGACGTCGCTTAACCGAACGAAGCCCTCTGCTCTTATAATTAAGCCCCTCTTTTGGCTGCCTCCTTTGTGGGAAATCAAACTGAGACGGATTGTTTATCACCTTCGTGCTACCTGCTTTTGCTATTTTAAGAAACTGGTATGTGCTGATTTTGGTTAACGTAAGCAACACGTCGAAGTTGTGTGTTGGTATGTCTGATGGCATCTGCACTTTGTATCATGTGTTTGCATGCTGGTTGGGAGATGATTTACTTTTATCCGAAAGCTTATGTAATTTGGATTATGTAACTGCTGACGTCTTCTATACCTTCAATCAATTGATAATCCCTTAAGCCCCATAACTTCATTGGCCATTAATAACTTGATTTCAATGGTCAGGTGTTGCTGATCCGGGATAATGAAGTCAACCCTCTTCACTTGCATTAGTTATTTATGAATTACCTTTTTCAGTACTGTAAACCTTAATGCAAAGACATTTTGAAGAAAGTGCATGTGGAACTCGATACCACCATTTGCGTAATTTTAAAATAATTAACCTCACATTAAAATATAAGAGATCTAGCTGAAAGCTTTTGACATTTTGGATATTAGAATTTTGCAAATTATAGTTTCATAACGGTCGTCGCTATTTTGATGTTTGATGTAAGATTTGAGATGGTGAAATCAGATTGCATGCAACGATCTGGTGATTGTGGTATTTTCGTGAAGGATTTAATGGTCCGTTAATTTTTAACTTCCAGCAAACCATAGTTTAAATCGCCCATGAAATGTTGGGTGATATTGTTGAGTTCAGAAAATGAATTGACCTGAAACAAGATTCGTGCTTGATATAAACTTGTATTAAACGAATAACAATATATACAATACATTAGATTACATGTACCGTTTTTTAACCCCCACCCATGGACTTCTGATGTACATGTATATCATAGCTTACAATGGCCACTTCCAGAGTCGTCCTGTTTAAGGGTTATACATGTACTTTTAAGACATTTCACAGGAAAACTTATTTTCAGAAAGTGATAAATTGTAAACTGAACATTCGATGACAAAAGCAGCAATTGCACTTGACGATACACTATAGCAACAGGTGTTCAAAAATAAATTTACCTTTTTAGAATATTTGATGAGCAAAAAGGAGAGATGTACGTTTAAGTACTTATAGGCTCAACCGTGACGAGTTGTTGCCACGCACAACTAACTTGACAATAAATACTCGAGTTGTGCGACACAAATTTGTGGGATTAGGGCTAAACCCTCGTGTTTCAGGGTGAAAAAAATAATTAGTCAACCCTTATCGAGGGCTTTGTTTATTCGCTTGGCAGTGTTGTCAAATAGGAAAAGCACTGAAGCGTACTTCCGATTTTTTAATACAACCATGGTAAACCTAGGCTACGTTACGAGTACTTGGCAATTTAATTAATGCATCCCAGGTTCTGCAATCAGTTTGAAATAATGTACCTGTTTTTGTTCGTTTTAAGAAGTCAAAACAAAAGTTTTTTTGAAAGGGGGAACGTGCTCGAATTAAAAATTAGACAACCTGTAGGGGGGATTGTTCTGGCAGTCTCGCAACTTGATGCTGTTGAGTGCGTTGAACTAAGTTGAAATTAAGTTTTCTTCCAATTATTTTACCTTCCTTCGTTTGTTGCCCAATCAGATGGTGGGCCAAATGTATAAATTTCATTTCGGATGAACGGGGTCCTATACAAATTTCGTTTCTGGCTCGGGTCTGTCTGTTCCGGTTGACTGGCTCCAAACCGAGGGATTAGGGCTCATCAAGGGTTTTATCTCCACGTAGGGTCATGGCTAGGGTTGACTGATTTTCAGCAAAGATGGCGAGAGGATAAGGGGGCCATGAAAATAGGGGAATTGCAAATTAAGGACCGGAGGGAGAGAGGAACAACCATACATTCTCTGGAAGTACCAAAGGCTGAAAGTGTGACCAAATATCTTTCGGTCTCTGGACAAGGGTCCGGGATGGTGCCTGCAGTTGATATATTTGCTCAGGTGGTGAAGATTTAAATAAAGTGACCATTGTTACATGGGATTTGGCCAGATGATTGCAAACTTTTATTGAAGTTGGTCGAGAGCTAGGACAAAATTCTCTTTCTCAACTATATTGACATTGGCGAGTTTACGCTATATGATAGCCTGGCTTACACTACTTTGGACTTTACAATTATTTGGTGTAACGTAGAGATAAGCTAGCAATCAAATAAGTTTTAATGCTTTTTTAATAAGTTGGTACAAATGGGATCATGTTATAATTTGTAAAAAAATATTGCCATAAAAAATAAAGCCATGGTCATGGTTTGCACAACCATAACCATGGCTTTGCTTGTTTTAGATCTGTAAGTATTTACATGTATGTAACACATTCAAGCATTGACTAAAACCATAGCCAACACTTTTGTTTTTGTTAACATACTTCAGTCTTCAGCGGGTTGTTTCTAACAGGATTTTTTTGTCTTTCGACCATTACATTTGACATTATCCAATTTCATGACTTGGGCTGGTGTGACTCTTTGGAATTAGTCATCTGTTTTGTTTACTTGAAACACGAGGTGTTTGGTGTCACTGAATACATATGCTGTAGTTTGTGAACAGGAATTTGATATGACCCTATATACAAACAGTCGTAAGCGTTCATGAGCTCGTGTCAAATGAAAGCCTTATGTCAGACCAATTTGTCTAATGTTTAGTTGGTAACTTCATTTTGTTTACTACAGAGTTAAACAAATGAACCTTTGTTAAATGCAATTTTTTATTAGTGGTAAATGTGTTGCCAATCAACTTTAGTCAAGTAATTTGTCACAATCTGATGTTCTGAAACTAAAAAGATTTTGAGCTTGTCTGTACGAAATGTGAAGGTTTTTGTGAGGGTATTGTATTGTATAATATTTCTTTTTTTATAGGCAAAAAAAATTTTTTTTGGTGGAAAATTCTCTTTCTCACCATGCTTTATTTCATAAAAAAGCCTTTCTTATAAGAAAATTTCTTTGAAAGGACACTTAGCAGAAATTCTATTTCTGTCTCTAAGGATTTCTTTCCTTTTTTCGTATACTTTTAAGGGTAATTCTTTTGTGCTGGTGCTGTTACAGCGTGGGAAAGCCTTTAATATCTGCATCACTTTTATGTGCAACGCTTTTTTAAATGTGCAGGTTGCGTGCTAATTTGTAGTACCAACTTTTTTTATTTGAAAAGTATGGTGCTGGAAGGTTACGGTCAGCAATTTTGTTGTTTCCTGTCTGCCGACAAATTATGAGGGTATGAGGTACTACACCAGTACTTCGAAAACTTTGTTCATGCTCGCCCATTGACTTTTCCTATGAATTTTATGATGTATGGGAACATAGTTAATAGGGATATTTCTATTTTTTCATGTATCCAAATTTAAAATGTCGGTCAACCTTGGTTTTTGATGTTATTTAGGGGAAAATTTTACTGCACTTTATTTTGGAATGAAAACTTGGAGAATTATAGTAAAAAGTTTCGAGTTTGAAATCGTTACCTTAATTTAAAATTGAAATTGTTTTAATCACTATCCTGTGGTTCATTCATGCAATTGGTATTAGCGAAAAGTTTCTTGTCATAGCAGTAATGATAACTCCTTATCATACTATAAAAAACCTTTAGAAAACCTTCATGGGAAGAATGCCACCAAATCGTTGATAATTAGTCCAGCTATCTGATTAGTAATAAAGTCCTGAAGCAATGCAAAACGTATAGGAATCATGGGCCACAAACTACAAAAAAAAATAGATATAAATTAAATTTCTCGGAATGTTTTTTGTGCTATTTTACAACCCTCCAGCTTCAAGTCCACCAACATCATAAGAATTCGCAATGATACGCATTAGCAGACTAATGTTAATTTTCAGAATAAGTATCCTGTCTTTTGTGCCCCATTGCGAGGACCGTGTGAATGCCTCACTCTCATTTCCACGCTTTGGCAAATTGGCTTAAATTTGTCAAACCGATCTCTGTGATTTTTGATCCTTTGGAGGGGATGGAGACATTTTTAAAGCCCTTTTTGTTCTATAACCACGATAAGTGAACAAAACACACGTGTTGTCCGTGCCCCTGTGCCCTTTGTCCAGACTAACGGTGAACTTCTGTTTCTCGACAAACACTCCCCTGCTTCTCTATTTTTGCATTTTCATGCGATCATTAATCGATGTAGTCATTAAGGACATGATTCATATGCACTAGGTTGATGGGCTTCCTTGTTCGACTTGACAAGCTCAACTACCGTGCAGATTTGCAATAATCGGACTACTTTATTTCGCTTTTTCAAATGACCATCAACAATTGAATCGATTCTCCCACCCCCACCCTCCTAGGGCCGATATTGACCAAAATGTAAGCCGGGTCAGATCGGAGATTGTATGGCAACTAATCTATCAGATTTCGGATTATGCTGACCGCGCATTATTTGGAATTAACTGCTGGAAAAAAATTATATGCAGTTTTTTGTTCAAAAAATGAAGAATACATTTAGTCATTTTCTATACAGAATTACATGTCATTTCTCGAAATTGCCTTGTAGGGCACTCTAGTTAAGTGGTGTTTTGTTATTCCGGATCACTGAAATAATGGTTGAATTATCAACTTTATCATGGAGTTTGACCAAGCAAGGTACTATTCCATCAAATGTGGTTTCATATGTAATGTGTTAAGGCCGTAATGTTTCATTAGATGGACCGCAAAGATGTGCCATCTATACAGTATGTTATAAAAATCACACAAAGGATTTGTTGGACAAATGAACTGTTCTTGTGTAGGATGATCCTTGTAAAGATATTATTTCTATCCCTATATATAGTATATGCGGCTGCTGTGGTTTATGCAAAAAAGTACAGTACATGTACCTTTATCTGATAAGATAAATGCAGGGATGAACAGATTTGGTGGCCATCACGTATAAAATTGTTGTAATTTGGTGGAAGTTGGAAGAGGGAAACAAAATTGTCGATGAAAGAAAACCCACAACCAATTTATCCTATTGCATTTCATCTGTTTATCCCACCTGAATCTGGTGAACTGGAAATGAAAATATATAGAGAAAATGATCCAGAAATTCATGAGATGTTCCCTCCAATCTCGTGTGAATGCTATTTGGAGCTCTGGAAGTAGCCTTTTTGCGGTGCTTCGTGAAGCACTTTCATGGTTGATGAAAACCTCCGATGAATGCATTGATAGAAGGGAATATGAATGCCTCTGGGGGACATCCCTTTGATTCATGATCACTTGCCATTAATGTCATGGTCACTTGGGTCCATATCCCAAGATTGGACGAAACGATCGGTGTAATGGGCAGCGGTTTACCAGAATTTTGTTTGTGGCTGACCAAATGGATTTTTCATAAATAGATTTCAACTTTTTAAATATTATATAGTTGTGGCTTATGTCTCTTATTAGACCTAAAAAGATATGGGTAAAGTCCACTGCCATGTACATGTAGATATGGTTAATTGAGCTTGTACAATAGAAAGACAACTTGGTTTATATACATTACATGGTTACTCATAAGTTTAGCTTTGTGTGATTGTGTCAGTATAAAGAGATTATAATTAACGGCGAAAGATAGGGTTAATGTTACTATAAATTAAATTATATCTGAAATAGATAGCAACATCGCTATAATGCAATTAAATCGAATGAAATTGTGTCAAAACTGACAACTGTCCATCCTTTGAATTTTGGTCTGCAATAAATTGCGATTTTTATTGTTCATTTCATTGAAAGGGATCGGGCTTCATCTAAAAATTGAATTTTTTTTAGAAAATAATGGATTTTAGCATGCGATTTTATGAACCGTGCATAAGTGCATGGTGCCCATGAATGCATTTCGGCTCATTTACTCACTGCCAGAGGATTTTCCGACTTGTCATTTTGGACCCAGGATATATGGCAAGAAATTATGAATGGTGTGTTTAAGGGTAATTTATGCGGTGTACCTAATGATTCGGAATTTTTATGGTTTGCAGTCTGTGGTTCCTCCAACGCCATTTTATTTTATTCTTTTCTGAAATTTTCTTAGTGATGACGAAGACCGCAGTATGCCATTTCTGTGCAGCTTATTATCGTGAATACAATAGAACAGTGCAAGGGGTTATGTATGCTTTATTGTACTTGTTAGGGCTCTCAAAAATATATGGATTGTAGCTATGAATATACATTAATTTTAATCACATAGGCGGCAAGCTTGGCAGCTGCAGGAAATTTATTGGGAGAGGACATTGCCTATTTTGGCTCTATTGTGCTCGGGTTTGTGAACGTCAATTCCTTATTTCAAAAGGCACTATCCAGACACCGATATTTTATATTGTTTTAGCATATAGTGTTACTGACACTGGGCCTGCCTTTTTCCTGAGGCATGCAAATTGGAAAATTGGACATGCAATGTACTGAACCAAATACAATACATGTACTTCTTTTAGACACATTTCTGACAAAAAATAAGCTTCCATCGAGCCAATATCCTATATTATGAAGTTAGATTATAGTGCTGTATTTGATATGGAGTACTATTACGAATTCAATTTTGAAGGCAAGTGGAAAAAAATTGCTAACATTATATTAGATTCCAAGCTGGTTTGATGTTCTTAATAAGACGCTATAAGGAGCTTTATTAAGTTTGAATGATACTTTTCTAAATATAGGTTTATTAAATGCTTTTATGAAGGTAAAATGAAATTTTGTTGGTTAACCAGTGATTACCTCATAATGTTTGAAATATCTAAAGATAAGCATTGCATTGACTTTCAAGTATTTGAATAAATATTTTTTTAGAAAAGTGCTGGCAGCGTCCTCTTGTGGATATTATTCATTTTACATGTATCAAGGTGAGTATTTCATCCCATGCCAATTCTGCAAGCATCTTAAATGAATGGGTTATGCTTTAACAATACGTTCCAATAAAAAGCATATATCAATCCCTGGTGCTAACTTTATTGCATTTTAGCCACACATGAATAGCTGGAGATAAAAAACGTACCCTTACTGCCGTTGGTGGAAATCTTTTATTCGGATCATTTGCAAAATCTACGTGTGCTTTCATTGTAAATCGGCTTAAAAAAATAATGGCCCTGAATAATACACGCACCATTAAACCGAACAATGTTTGTGCATAACATTAGACAAGTTGCGAATGAAGTATGGGAGGTTTTTTTTAACAAAGGGCTTCTTCAATAATATATTTGAAATTTCCTCTTTTTTGCATATCTATTTTTAATACCCTAAACGGGGAAATTTTAAATCTTCTATCACTGCCCGTGGCAAATGACTATAAAACTGATCCCGTAATTCCCGGCTGATTAAACCTACAAAGGGAAAAGGGTTCCTGTAGAATTAATGGGCCTTTTTTCAAAACATAAGGAGGAGACAATTTACTATATTTTTACTACGTGCTGAAAAATTCTTATCAAGTTTTTTTTTATATTTCTCGGTGAACAAATTCTGCCATTTTGACTTAACAATGTAACAATGTAAAACATTCACAGATAATTCACTATATATATACATGTATATATACAATAACTCTGATTTTTAGTCTAGCTTACATGCATGCATTTGCAATTCCTGTTACATTTTCCATAGCCTACTACAGTTTTTAACAAAAGTGAGCAAAGTCACAATAACCCACCCTTAAAGATTCTGTTTTACAAAACATTGACTTGCAAATCTCCTTTGATGGATATGGGAAGTAACTTGTTTCCTGCTCATAATGTGTACATGTATTGGTGATGTTTTTTGGACGATTGTGATTCCATCTATCTTCTGTTACATCATGAATTTTTCATATCATTTCTATATTCTGCTCCATTCCATGCATTATTTCCTAAAACTACTAATTATAAAGGGATGTCAGTCGTTTGTGTTTTTTACGTTTTTGCATGCATGCTGGCTCGTGTATTTCTGAATAAAATGTCAACTGCATTTCTTCAGATGCCATGATATCAGCCAGTTGTAACGTCAATAATCAAACCTCGTTATTATTCAAAAGTCCCTCGCCCTTTATTGCCAACTATAAAACAGGCTTATGCACTCTTTTAATCGAATCTCTGCCATTTCCTATAGACGTGATTTAAACTTCAAAGTCCTGCTTAGAGAACGCGAATCATTAATTCAAAGCCATACTTGTTTTACGAATATTTATGCCCACGCATATCGAATGAGAGTACAATTAATGCTGGCAGACATTTGATTTCGGTCGCTTTTCACTCAATTTAGTCCGCTGGAAAGGTTTCCCCCCCAACGTGTGGATGTGGTTGGAATGACAGGCAATTATTTATATTTTATCGTTTTTTAAAGAATTAAATATGCGAGAATCGACTGCTTCCCCAAACTGCTTTTTTACATATCTTTTCTATTAATTCCCTATTTATTTTTTGCTCGGTCATTAAGTGTTAACCAATATCTTGGGTTTGATCAAGTGGATTAATCCTTATGGCTTATGCACTAAATTCAGAGAATGTAAATACTCTATCATCGATATGCAAGATAATAATTTGAATATTATTATTATTGATCACAGGGTAAATGAAGGTGCGTTTTGGGTAATGGGTTCTTAAGTCTTCTTGATATTTGTTTGGTGTAAAAGCACCATGACACAATGGGCATGGACATCAGTGCTATTTTTGAAATGTACACACACACATTTTCGTATGGCTTTTAGAGCAAGGATACGAAGTTGGAGTTTTACAAGGTTTCTGACAGGATACCAATGATTGCTGGGGAAGCCATATAACCGAAATTGGTGGATAAACAGAAACAGTCGGAAATCACCCGAATCTGGGGATTTCGATGTTGTTTTTTTGTTCCAATCTAACATTGCTGGCAGGAACACGTGTTGCTTTCATGGCTGAGAGATTTCATTTCCTCTGACAAACACTTGGCGCATTTTGATGGATTTTCAAGAGGAGGGTGCCGATTTTTGCTTGCGCTTCCACCGTTTACCACTATACGGTTTTTGGGCCAATTTGAGAATCAATTTTATCCTGGTGCATCAGTTCTCGACCCTCTTGACATGTCTGAATTGATGCTCTATACGATTTCCCTTTGTTCTTAATCAACTCTTGATGCATATGGTATAAAGATGGTTCAATGCGTTCAACAGTTTTTTCTTAATCTGGAAAGCGTGAAAACCCTTATTGTACTTTTGTTATTGCCATTGATTGAGATTACAAATTGTTATCGAACTTGCAAAGGTAATCTTTTGCATTTTAATTTAGTTGGCAAGGGGTGCACGCTGTGTTGCATTTCCCAGTATACATGTGTACAATGTAATACAAACTATTTTCATTGTATTTTCATTAAAGTTCTTGTTTCCAGAAATGTATGTATGACCGACTTCATGCACATATCAGATTCATGATTTTTTTTTTATTTCCTCCCTCTTCCTTATTTTTTGCAAGGACTGAACTTGCGTGACAATCCGAAAGTCTATGTTGTTTCAGGTTTACATTTCATCTCTTCTGCTCATGGGTGGCCATTTTTAACAGCAACCACCATGAATTGGTCTAACTATATACAAGTATATGGTTGTTATCTGCTGCAATTTCAAAATTAAAACATTATGTAAAACTTAATATCAATGCACAAGCAGCAACCTATTGTCATACAATATTTTCTGATTGGTTGACTAGACATTATTCTTCCTTTATAATTGAAACTTTTGACTTCTTGCATGACGACCTGATGATAATCAAATAATGATTCATGCATTCTTACAATGCTATCTGCTATTCATTCATGAATCGTTTAATATAGTGAATGTCAGCATGAAAGTGCAATTGGTACTATCTGTTGAATAAACAGTCAAATATTAATTATTAATTCAAGTGACGCATATTAAGCTGTATGCCATATTGCTGATAACAGAAGCCCACTTGTAGATAGTTGAAACACTTCAGTTTAAAACCTGTTGCATTAACCATTAATGCAAAATGCAAATGCATGTGTCACGTTGGATGATTCAAAATTTTGTTTGCAAAACATTTGACATGTGACGCCGACTCCATACGACTTTGATTGAAAATGGCTTTTAATCTTGTTGTTAAACAAGAGGGGGCAGAAAATAACAGATTGCGCCATGACTCTCGTAGTAATGCATGAGTAGTGAAAGATCCAATGTGAAAATAAATGGACGCTGATTGATTAATGGACGAATGGACTTTAAATAATTAGGCTGCGAAATCAATTACATAAAGCCTTTATTGTCTGGCGTGTGATGCTTCCACGTCTAATGCAGATTGCGTGGAGACATATTTTTGAAATAACAATGTATGTTCAATTCACTTATCGACTTGTTATTGATTTCATACGAGATTACCTCTCTGTCAAATATATGAAATAATTGCTGGCGGTTTACCAAATTTTCCACCTTATAAAATATTCAACACCAGTGTCTTTTCACTGCCAATTGGATAACAAAAACACATGACAGCCTATGATCTTTTAGGGTAGTGCAGCCAGCTGACCATTAATATTTATTCGTTTGGGAAATGTGGAAGCTTGTTTTTAGGAGCTCCGCATTGCCACTTCTACCGTTATTTATTAATAAACTGGGTTAATAATATCTCAAGACCGCAGATGACAAAATAATGCTGAAATCAATTTGGGCATCGTATGCGAAGTCCTGTTTTATGGCTTCGTTCGTCAAATTCAATTAGCTCCCAGTAAGCATATACACCAGCCTAAAATGCCCTAGATGCATGATGCTCAGATTACATATTCATATGCAACTTGAAATACACTGTAGATGCATTTTATACCTTATAGTTAATATGTCAACTGCATTGGAAAAATTGTTAATATTACGATGTTATTACATCACAATTAATGTAGCTATAGGGCACGTTTTTCAATTTCGTTGCCAAGGACTCTTGGGTAACAATGATATTTCTTCTCTTCTTTGAAACCCATATTAATCTTAGTGATAAAAGCCTGCAATTTAAAAAGAATTACGCATTGACGCATTGGAACCTGGAGAAAGCAATTTTCCCTCCATCATCTTGTATAAGTAACGTATCGTGTTTTCATCTCATCTTACTCAATCTGACATCGTCATTCTTTTGATTTTTAATATTGGTATATAAAAGCCATTGATAATGGACATGCAGCTCAAATAACCATTGTAGACGGTACCATGGATACTGTCTAAGCACGTGTACAGTGATATATGACATGTGCATACCCGCATCTGCATTCATATACCGGTATTATATGTGTATTGAACATGTCATGTAAGAGCAAAAACTAAGGATATAGGGGATGTATTCCCTACATTATTTGTCTGTCCGATGATGCGTACGATATAATGTGGAACTGATGTCATCTGCCTGATCTCCTATTTCGGGTTCATGAACTGTGTGATGATGCGTGCAGATTAGAAATTGAGGTTTCAGAATGCATGATACGTTGCAATAAGCCTTTGTGGTATTCTTCCATTTAGGAATGGGGATGCATTTTTTTACTTTAGAAAATGAGTTTCAAAATATACTTTCAGGCCTTATTGGTGCATAAGTAATACACTCTGAGATTTAGGATTTACTGGTATGCTTTTTATTATGGCTTCCACATTGCTAGCCAATTCAAATTGATATCATAATTGGTAGGCCTACGCAAGATCGAAAATTGAATAAGTTTTAGTATTATAGAAAAGTTATGTCCAGCTACATGTAAATAGAAATAAAGACAACCTGTTGTGAGTCTGTGGCTGAAGGAGCTGGTTAAAAAATAAAAACAATTTTTAAATTGGCTTGTACATAAGATGGAATTCCTCAACTTTTTTGTCTCCTAGGCTTGCTCATCCGAATGCAATTATTCGTTAGATGAACATGTTTTCAAAAAAAGTAGAAACCATGCACCGAGGGTTCTGAGATTTGTGGTATTCAGCAGAACTCTTTTTGAAATAAACCCCTATAGTTTTTTTGCTGTGTGAAGGCAGAAACGATAATTTTCATTGCAACTCCCATAATAACCCTCGCCCTCTCACCCCTTTGCAAGGTCACATCAAAACTGGGCGTCATACGTCGTTAGCCGTTCATCGGTCAAAGGTTAATTTCAAGTTGTGGCTCGGGGAGTCTGGGTTCATGCACTTGCCAGTTTTTTAATGCAATTTTGCGTGAAGTAAGTTTTATTACAAAACTGCTGAGTAGGCATTTCTTTTCGATGACTGTGTACAAGTTGTTTGGGGGATTCAAAGGAATATACATTGTACATTATACTGAACCTACATATAATGTACATGTACGTGTTTACCTTGTCCAGAAACGTTGATGTGAATAAAAAACCAAATGAATTCACGCTAGTTTCTGGTTAAATTAATCATTTGGCTTGTCGACGCCCAATTGATGCAAATAATTAATTAGATTCTATATAGCTCCAGTCTGGAATTTATCCTCCGAAGATAAAAACATGTTTTTTTACATTCCCCCCACTCTGATTTCCCTTAAATTACCTATGAAATCCTGTGTTTCAGCTTTTTACAAACCTGGTGTTGAATTGCATTGTATATCGGTTAATTTAAGCAGGTTAGCACTTGAATTACCACTTTCCTTTATATTGATAAGTTTAAAATTGAAAAAACATGTACTTTGGTTTTACTTTTCTCCTTGCTACCAAAGAAGACGCTCCATTTTACAAGTAACTCGTTTTAATAGTGGTATATTACTTGAACAGTGTCATCGTGCTCCAATTCAATTAATGACAGTTTGCTGTTATTCATGAAGCGTTAAATTGGCCATTATTCTAGATTATTCATTGTTTGGACAGGCTTGTTAATAAAGTTGAAAGCACTGTACTTATTTACGAGATTCATCTGATGCAAACTATTATTTTTTTGGCTTTGGTCGCAATAAACGATTCGGTTAAGTAATTTGGTACGAATAAGCAAAACACGAAATAGTCTTTTTTTAGGAATCGATATTTTTCATTAAAGGATATTGAACATTTTTGGGCTATACACGTATATAGGTACCTCATCATGGTCTTATGTTGTGCAATTATACTTTATCATAATTTTATGTTTATTGACATAGTTTGAAAGGATCTATTCAGCTCCAATAAACGTTAATTTGCCATTACACATCGCTTAACAATTACTTTAGAAATTCCCTATGCTGCCTAGATATATTTAGGATGTATACAGACAGTTAACCTTTATGGTTGTATACAAACAACTGAGTCCATATTTCGGGACCTTCATCAGGCCGACATTTTGATGTACAGGTCCAATTAATATAGAGGCTTTCATGATGCTTTCTCCATCAAATCCTAGCTTATGTGGCTTTGTATTCTCAGCCTATGAGAATGAGTTTGGGAAAATGTACCGCCTTGGACTATGGGAAAATTATTCACTTTAGGGGAGGTTAATCTATAAATCCTGTTGTGCATGATACCGTACCTTAGTTCGGGGATATAAAATTGATGGGTTTAGAAGAGGAGGCAGAATTAACGTTTTATTACCAAACAGGAGATGCACCTCCCTCTTCACTCGGATTCTTACAATGGCAAATTCATTAGGATACCTCCTCCTTTCTATCTGAGACCTATTATGTGAAGGATGCTTGAAAATTCATCCATCGCCCTCTGGTGGCTGGGATCACAATTTTTGTCACATCGATGCCAACCATAGCCAAAATTGTTGTGCATCTGGGCAACACTTCATTGCATGGTTAATTGAATTGGGACGCACGTAGGCGTAGTTTTATCAGAGTAATGGACCCCCTACTATTTTGTTATCATTCCTGCTGACTCGCCTTGTGTCCCCCTGGACACGACCACCAATTGTGTTGGCCTTTTGCACGCTTGTTTATTTTTGTTTACGTAATAAAATGTCTGGATTCTAATGAAGTTTCGTGTCCTAAATAGCCAATCGACAATTGGCATGGGCTGTGAACAGCAGGAAATCTTTGACTGAAACTTGAACATGTATGTGTTGATCAGTCTCTGATCAACGATGATGTGGCTTTGCATTAAGTTTAGTCTCAGCTGATCATGTGTAATTATATTATGCTTGGTAACAGAAGAACTTTGAAATTTTACACTGCAAGCTAATGCAATGATGTTCAATGCATGTACAAGCTTGCTGACCAATAAGGATTTGTAAGAAAGTGTGAACCATTACACACATTCGACAAATAAATATTGGTTGTTATAACAACCCAAGCCTAACAACATGAAAATCTCACCTGCATTTCGTGCTTGATGGAATTTCTTTGGCATTTCATTCCTCATCTGGCCATGTTTCTGATCGAACTAGGCCATTTTCCAGTTCGCAGGATTCATTGGCTTATTTTTTTGTTTTTATACAAAAATTTACCGATGCACATACAGTATGCACGTATGCAATATGCATGTAGTTAGTTTCTTTTTGCAATCCATTCATGCATAAGTAATCATCTTCATCATCTTGTTTGGAAAACCGATTTCTGGAGACTTCTTGAAAAACTAGAAATTGCTCAATTATACTTCAATTGAGTTATCTTCCATCCTCTGTCAATAATTGTAATTAATAAATTGTACATGTGCCATTTTGCAGACTTTTTGGAAATCAATTCCAATGATATAATGACAACAGCCTGCAATCTTTTTAATGCAAGACATTTAAATATGGCTGTTATTTTTGGCATTCAGAACTATCTATCAAACAGTTTTCTTCACTTCACCTGTTATGTCCCCAAACAATCATATAAATATGTGAACATTCGTTTATTTAATGCCCGTTTACAATTGTCTAATGTTCTAATATATTAACGTTCACGTGTTTTACTTTTTTGTGTTAATTTCAACATAGCAACATATTTAATATAAGTTTGGAATGTAGCTATAGTGCTCTAGCTAATCTCGAAATGTCACGGTGTACTAATTATGACGTCATTCAATTAGCTCCCATTTGTCGTGTTTTGTTTATGAACGAAAACAACCATGCACTTATGTAATTTAATTCGTCATATTCAGACATATTATTCATTATCCTGTGGTTGCCTCCCAACAGTAGGCCTATACTGCTAATCATGAAATGAGGATATGTATGGATGGCCACATTAGTATTAATTTTTGTATCCATTACAAAACCTAACATGTATGATAAATAAGTATGTATGCATTTTGGGCGTAGATCATATTTTAGTGTCTGGACATGCAAATTACCATGATTACGTATACTGTAAGTCTTGTTAAAATCAAGTAGTTGGAACTATATAATTCAAGATGCATTCTGTTGTTGTTTACATGCATATTGCTACTGTAAAAAGGATCGAAAATGCAATGGTGTTTGACATTAGACTCAAGTCAACCGTGTCTGTGTACTTGATGGTAATAATTTTATTATTTACATATTTTATTCATTAAATGTTGACTTGTCAGTTGGGAAGCAGACTGTTGTTAATGAAACAAGTTCATATTTTTAAAAGCTTTGACCTACGCTGGCTGCAGTTTTGTCGAACTAATACTGCCATTGCAATTCACATTTTAGCTGTGCTTTGAATACATTAATAAATTAAAGGAAGAGATAAATGGAAAATCATATTTTTGCCCAATCAATGTAATGTTTATGAAGTCGTACATAATGTGTGGTGTACTTGAAAGGTTTCTGTATCTAGAAGTCAATGTCACGACTTAATCAACATCAAAATTTAACGCAATGTGCATGGTCACTATTAAACTACTGATGTAAATCCATGTATTTTGTGGTGGGGCATTCGAGAAACGTGCTTATCCAACTGTTGCTAATCCCTCATGACATTCGTTGTGCAAACCATTTATTTTCTTTGTCTGTACAAAATGATGGATAGTTACGTGCCACCAACTAAAGCCCAGACTCATTTCTTATATTTTGTTATCATACAAGTCCCCAATTGCTGTTGCGACAAATGCCAAATACTGTAGTTCTCAACCTACATGTTTAAAAAAGGTGTTCTGATACAGTTGGGTTCAAAATTGCAGATCGTATTTCTCATGACATAGAGTAGTATCGAATTTAACATCGACTATCTACAATTATAGTGCAAGGATTATTTCTCAGCAAATTCAATGACATAGACTTTTGTAAACTGTTTATAGTCCATTAGGTGCTGATTTTCTTCGACATTTCTTCCTGAAGTCAAAGAACCGTTATTTATGCTTATACTGCCTCATTGTCCATTGAAGGCAGGGATTAGATTTAATATCAGTTATATTTTATATAGACTTAGATCAAATGCCTCATTAATGACCGGATGAAAGCCCTGAATTGGTTTAAAATAGGCTCCTTTTTTAAAAGGATTTGCTGTAATTATGTTGCTTTCATATACCAGTGGTTTTTTATAACTTTGTCGGATGAATTATTAAGGCTAGCCCATACATTATATAATTAAAATCCTATTCCTGTGGTGAATGTGAATGACACAGTTGTGTGGAGGCTATGAATGAGAGAGATGACCCATTCGTTAGTCAATTGGGGTAATATACCAATGCAATTCATCCTATTCTCTCTGTAAATATACACTGCAGAGTCTATTTATGAAGGAATATACTTTTATACGAATGTTTTTTATCGTATTTCTAAGGAGTTTTCCCCAGCTTTCATCGAAGCAAATAACATCAATTTGAAATATTGCATGAAGATGAGCTCCATTATTTAGTATAATTTAAAAACATTGTCAGTCGGTTGAATAATTTTAGACCCTTCTCTATTGATGCACTTGATTGAAATATTTCCAGTAAATTAATCAGTAGCCATATAATTATTCATGGCTCCCCAGACATCATTCTTGTTCCAGTTAATTTAGAGTGAACGAATGCTTGAATTGGTGTTGCTTATTGTCTCTACCTTTTTTAGCAGCTGCAAAACACGAGGATTAAAGTCTTAGTGGGATTAAATCCTTTGGAACAGGGAGGTTAGGATCCTCGGCCATATTTCATGGCATTAGTTCTTGCTGTGCTAAAAGGGGTTGATGAATGCAGGATAATTTGCCTAAGTGTAGATTTATCAAATGCGGACTGGTACAGCGAGGAGTTCTGTATGGGATTTTACTCTCCTATAGATCAGTTCCTTAAATTAAAACAACTTGAATAGCCCGTAGATTGATCCAAAATGTTCTTTCATCCGACTGTCAAACCAAGAGCAGTTGCTCATTCATTGACTACAAGGAGTTTAATGTTTATTCGCACAATGGGCGGGCAGAGAGGGACAGTCAGTTTAAGCATTTTTACCCATTGGGTTCCCCCGTTTGGGCAATATATATTCCCGTCATGTATCCCCTTTCTCGTTAAACTTCCAATTAATGAAATTTCTGCAACGCATGCAACAGCTTCGGTGCACAAGGCATGGATAATGAATGACATCACCAGCTTTTTACCTAAAAAGTTGCCTGGATTTAGTTATATGCCCTTGCTTGGGAATAAAACATCGTTGCACTTAAATGAGACCCAATCGAATTGCGTTACAGTCCCCTGATATCATTATGGTAACACTATTTCAACCCTCCTCCTATCCAATTTGGACATCGGGATTCAATGATTGATGGGATATTTGGAATTGCTATTCACCTTACCAGAAACCTATTACCGATTCACGGAAGAAAACACTTGTACAATGACCTGAAATTGAGGGCAACATTATTGAAAAATCTTGATGCTTTTTAATTAGGCTCAATGTTTATTAAAATTCTTTTAAAACTTTGGAGGGACAGGTTTTTATAACAAATTTTTATTTTTGTTTTAGTTTAAAGGAGCAAGATGTTTATCAAAGTTACTTAACGCATCACCCGAAACATAACCATCATATTAAAAAGCACAGGAACGAGAAGGACGACTGGGGAAATGTTCTTTTAACATCTCTAGAGAAGAAATATCCGTCCAGTAAACTTCGTCAGTTGTACAAAAGGACAATAACAGAAACCCAAAATTCTCTACGTACTGTAAGTGTTTATAAACACTTTTACATTTTTTATTTCTCTGCAAATTGAACATCAAAATGCCAACTAATGCTTTACATTTATTTCAGATTGTCTACAATTCGCCACAAAGCCCCAAGTTTGAATTACCTCAATACCAACACTTCTGCAATGAAGATGTACCGCTTGGAACGAAACTTCTTCAAGGTAATTATCATAACTAAGCTGCAAATTATTGCACAACTTTAAGCACTGGGTTTTTACAAAGCAATAATCTAAACTTGCCTGCATTATTTTCCCAGTAAAAGTTGTCCCACAGATTGAAGGCGAAAACGTCACTTACTCTCTATCGAATTTCAATTTTACCATCGACAATGAGGGATACATTAGGACTGCGGAACGTCTTGATGCCGACTTTAATGGGGCTTTATACACATTCAACGTTACGGCCAAGGGATCCCAGACCGACAGCCCGGGTTTGGCTTCTGTACGAATTTACACCAGTAACAGAAACGACGAATCCCCCGTGTTTAGTCAGGAGATATATCCTGCTCGAGTGGATGAAAATGCAAAATCTAACGCCGTGGTTGCGACCGTCGTTGCCATCGATAAAGATGGTGATCAAGTGAAATACAGTCTTAGATCGGTGGCAGGGGTGCCACCGGACATGTTTGTCATACACCCCGATACGGGAGTAATTCGATTGGGTCCCGGCAAGCCGTTCGACAAGGACAGCTATGAGCTGAATGTCACCGCCACCGATGATGGATCCTGCTGCGAAGATGGAGGAAACAACATTCACACCGGACACACTCTAGTTATAGTTAGCATTATCGATGTTAATGACCACAAGCCCAATTTCACTCTATGTGGATCGTATCAACCGAGCGTCAAAGAGAATGAACCAATGGGCACATCTGTGATTGTGGTGAGTGGATTTTGGCTATTCTTGCAAAATTGAAAAGCGTTTTAAAGATTTATAAAAACTTATCTCGAAAATGTCTTATGTTTAATGTGTTTTTTTTTTGTATTTTCATAAACAAGGTGAATGCGGTTGATGAAGATCGGGGTCAAAACGGACAAGTCGAGTATGGGTATGTCTCAAAAACTGAAGTATTTTTCAGTGTCGACAAAACCTCTGGATTAGTGACAACCAACAAGGTAATAACCTTTTTAAAGTTCTTTGTTTAACTTTAAGATGTACAGTGACTAATAAAGATAGTTATCTAACTTTTGGCTTTAAATACTAAACGTTTCTACTCATTTTCATTATCACGTAGAGGTTTGACCGAGAGGGAGATGACGGTAAATTTGTGCCCATTACAATTACTGCTCGGGATAATGGTACCCCAGCTCTGGAAGGAGTGTGTCTGTTTAAAGTTATCATCGAAGATGTGAATGACAACAAACCGATGTTTGACAGAAAATCTTATGACGATAAACTAAAACAGAGTACTCCTGTGGGAGCTAATGTTTTACGTTTGTCTGCTACCGACGACGATGCCGATAATAATGCTCGCATCATCTATAGCTTGGAAGCTGATGGAAACGATCCCGAAGCTTTAATTTATTTCAGCGTTGATGCTGATTCTGGTTGGGTTTCATTAGCGAAAACTCTTGGCGGGGTATGTTATATATTTTTATCGACTGCTCAATTGATGTTTGCCGTCATAATTTATTCGGTTCTAATTTCAATGATTTTAATATTTATGTAGAAATCGAACTACAGATTCATTGCAATAGCGACAGATAAAGGTGAACCACCATTAAGTAATAGAGTCGAAGTGGTCATTACCATCGTCAACAAAGAAGCAAATCCACCATCATGGGATGATGTGGCCAACGATGTGGTGGTAGTCAAAGAAAACGCAGACGAAAACACCCAGATTCTTAAAATAAGTGCTAGGTGTGTAAATCGTAACTTAGTATCAGTGTTTTTCCAGAAATCACGACCCTTTATTGATTAAATGATTTTTTTTTTAGTTCTGGAATTGCCAACGATCCTCGTGTAACATATCGGCTAATAGATGGTAACACTGCTCAAACAAATAAGAGGCAAAACTTTCAACAAACTCTCCCCGACGATGATTCTCAAAATGGCATCGCCATTATAAGAATTTTAAAATCACTCGATTTTGAAGATGTGAAGGAATACAACCTAACTCTTAGAGCAATGGTGAATACTTTGTAAAGTGGATGTTAAGTAGGATGATTAGTGAGTAGTCATGCAGGCCATTCTAATACAAAAATCTTACAGAATGCTGCCGGTCAATCCAGCGAGAAAGTTGTTCACATCCAAGTTGTAGATGTCAACGATGAAATACCCCAATTCACGGACCACAATAAACTCTCCGTTCTTGAAGGAAGGCCTATTGGATCAGAAGTTGGACAACTGAACGCCATCGATAAAGACAGCACACCAAACTTTAGCGAGGTTTGTTATTAGCCTTTTGTAAAACTTGTAATGGTCAATGACGTTCTAATAGTATTGGTTCAACAGGTGACTTTTGAGCTTGTTGGTCCAGCCAATGGCCCATTTCGCATAGATGCAAAGACCGGAAAGATAACTACAAATGCTGTTTTTGATCGCGAATTGAATCAAACAATTCTAATTCGTGTGAAAATTAAGGACGGAGCACCTTCTGATCGTCGAAACGCGAAGCCTATGGAACCGAATTCGGGTAATTTTCATGGTTGGCTTGACTTTTGCGTGTATAAAGCGTATAAATTGCTAAATATATATATATTTTTTTGGTTTCAGAGGTGGCAGATTTCAATGTTTACATAGGAGATGTCAACGATAATGATCCAGTGTTTGAAAAAACTTTTTACCAAGCTGAAGTTAATGAAAATGAAGACAATGGACATGTCGTTACCACTGTTCAAGCTATTGACAAGGATGAATGTGAGTTTGATTTGTATGCATTATTCTTCAAAATACAAATAGTAAACAACCTTATCATTTAAACCCGTATAAAATTGCTTATAAAATTTCAATAGCATCCAAACTAAATTATGAGATCACCGAAGGAAATATTGGAGGTGCTTTTTCCATAAAAACTGGAACTGGTGCAATATTGGTAGCTGGAAACTTGGATTATGAAGGAGAAATAAAATTGGTGAGATTCTTGGCTATTAACCGAATTAAAATAAATTGGGCTAGGAAATTGAAATAAAATTGTACAATTAATGTATTTGTGAATATCTCTAATTTGAATTGCTCATGTTTACCAGTATACGTTGACTGTCACCGTGTCTGATGGCCTGCACGAAAACACAACAAAAGTGGAGATCAAAGTCTTGGATTTGAATGATAATCCACCCAAATTTGTTAACTCTACTTATGAAACCACAATTTGGGAGCGTGACATGTCAAATACAACCGGTCTTCCAGAACATATTGTGACGGTATGTTGACTTAATTTTTTTTTCTCAATTTGTTGTTTGTAAATAAGTGTGTGTGTGTGTGTGTGCATAATAAAAACTGTTGCTAATTTGACTAATTTACTTAGGTTTCGGTTACGGATGCCGATGAAAGCCGACCAAAACAATTTGTGTACTTTTTAACTGGACAAGCGAACGAATTGGGCCCTAATGGAAAACTGAGCTTTGAAATAAATGACGAAGGACAAATTGTGCTTAATGTGGTAAGTTACTGAACAAAAAAAAATTTAAAAAGTTTGATTGGGGAAATTTTTATAAAATGCTACCTTCCTAGTTCGACACTTCATTTCCGTTTTCCATTTACACGTTTAGCCTTTGGACAGAGATCTTCCAAATGGTCGACCGACATGGAGGTTTAATGTTTTTGCACAAGATGAAGGGGGCAGGACTGGATCATTGGATGGATATGCAGAAGTAGTTGTTCACCTTAAGGATATCAATGATAATGCCCCTAGTTTTCCAGACTCGAGTTATGACGGATCGGTGTATGAAAATCTACCCGAAGGTATGCTTAAAGCTCGTTTCAATGAAAGGAAAAAAACGCATTTCTGTATTCGCTTTCAAACGTGATTTCAATACTTTTCTGTTACTTTTTCAGGTTCACCGGTGATGATAATGGCAGCTATTGACAACGATGACCCGAGTGAAGGTGGCAATGCCGTCCTCACTTATGAAATCTTAAACAATGCTGTGGAAGGAGGCAAGAATGTCTTCAAAATCGACCCAAATACTGCTCTCATTACAACAAATGTGGGCAATTTGGACAGGGAAAGGATTCCAGAATATGTCATTCAAGTTGTGGCAAAGGACGGAGGAGGTTTAACTGGTGCGACATTTTTTAATTTTTGGGATATGGCTTTTTAATTTAAAAATGCATAATATCTAATGATTTCTATTAAATTTCAATTTTAGGCACCGGCACTGCTACAATTTCTATCGGAGATGTAAACGACAGTCCGCCTAGATTCGAAAAAGCGACCTACAACATTACGATCACCGAAACATACGGACACATCATGCCAAAGGATCCAATACTGGTGATCAACGTTTTGGACGATGATCTTCCTAATACAAACAAAAACAATTTCCAAATTGTGGCTAACAGCGGTCCTGGTTACGAACTTTTCAATGTTGTTGTGAAAAATCAAAGCTCTGTGTTCCTGGTGGTGACCAAGGAATTGGACTTTGAAAACGAGCAGCACCGTAAAGGCTTTTCTTTCAAAATTAAAGTCAGCGATATGGGAGCAAACCCATCGAATCCTAACCATACCGCAACCTGTATCATCAATATTATAATTACCGATGTCAATGACAATGCTCCCAAGTTTGATGTTGCGAGGCAGAATGTTTCCATCAAAGAAGATGCTCCTATAGGAACACCCATTTCTAAATTCCACGCCACTGATGCGGACAATTTTGGAAAGTCCAAAATAAGGTTTGTTTATTTGATCAATATGCCTTCTTGCATGTACAATACAAGCATTTTTATAACGTTAATAAACGTGACTTATCATTTTAGTTATGCCATCGATCATGTCACGAACCGACAGCGCCAGTTTACTATTAACGAAGAAGGAACGGTC
Organism: Xestoiulus laeticollis; assembly: GCA_034698905.1. Classification (NCBI taxonomy): domain Eukaryota; kingdom Metazoa; phylum Arthropoda; class Diplopoda; order Julida; family Julidae; genus Xestoiulus; species Xestoiulus laeticollis. The sequence continues at coordinate 89,862 of JAQGCC010000003.1, read as the reverse complement.
ACTCTTCAACGTCAGCTGGACAGAGAAACTAATTCGAGACACGTTCTTCACATATTAGCAATTGATGATGGTTAGCACTTTTCCGTAAATAACGGATTACATGGTTAAGTCTTTCAATTACTTTTGTATTCATTTGTTGTTTCTTGGTTTTAGGAGCTCCTTCAAAAACGTCAACGGCAGTGTTAACTGTAAATGTACTGGACGTGAATGACAACGCTCCACACTTTAAAGAGGATTATCGCCCTGTCGTACCGGAGAATGAAGATCCTCCGTTGATGGTGATTGAAGTGGAAGCTTATGACCCGGACGACTATGCCGCCGGCAATGGCCCTCCTTTTAAGTTTGAATTGGCCGAGACTGCTTCTGCCAAAATCAAGGATTCCTTTAGATTAGAGTTTATTCCACGTACGTACAAATATTTGATCGCTAAATTGGCCATTAATAAAACTTGGAAAAACATATCGACGGATGTGCTCTGCAGTCATAAAAATTAAAATAAATAGGCTTCTAGTTGTAACGAGTAAATTTTTAATTTCAGCCGATGCTCACAATCAAGAAGGATCTGCCAAAATTTATACCAAAGTTAGATTTGACCGTGAAGAGCAAAAGGAATATCTAATCCCGATTGTGATAACAGATTCGGGAAATCCAACCATGTCGGCAACAAACACGCTGACCGTGGTCATTGGGGATAAAAACGATAATCCAATGAGAGATGGTAGCACCGATATATTTGTTTACAACTACAAAGGTATGGTGCTTCACTCCGGTTGTGGCCGTCTACCGAGCTCGCTTACGAACTTGTTAACACTAGGTTTTTTTTTTACTTTGAAACCTAGGAAAGGCACCCGAGGCTGAAATAGGAAGGGTTTACGTAGATGATAAAGACGATTGGGATCTACCGGACAAAATATTTGAGTGGAAGGATGGAAGCGAACATGAACATTTCAAATTACTCAGTGATTCCGGGACAATAATAATGAAAAATGGAACCAGAGGTGGCATCTACATGCTTCATTTCCACGTGAGGGATACAGCCCGTAACGAGGAGGCCACTGCGTCGGCTAATATAACTGTGAAGGAAATTTCTGAAAAGGCAGTGTTTAGTTCTGGATCAATACGAATGGCTGGTATAACCGAAGAAGAATTCATCAGCGTTTGGGATTCGAAGGTTAGTTTTCCTGCGTCTATATGTTGGTGAAAAGTTTTAGTAATTTGTATCAAAGAAAAATGTCATCATCTAGGAAAATAAGGCAATTAAGAGCAAGTACGACATCATGAGGGAAACCATTGCCACTCGAACAGGAGCTGAAGTCAACAATGTCGACCTATTCACTGTGAAGAAGAAGCTTCTACTTGGCACTCCCATTTTGGATATACGATTTTCTGCTCACGGTTCCCCGTTTTACAAACCAGAGAAAATCAACGGGCTTCTACTAGAGACCTGGGGTGATGTAAGTAGTATTCCATTTTTATGTCTTTTTGTTTTTGTTAACTTAAAAATTTTCCATCAGTTTCTTAGTCAAATTTTGTATTTCTTTGCAACAGATTGAGAAAAACGTCGGCGTTAACATTACATTAATTGGCATCGATGAATGCATCTATGAAAACGTAAACTGCGAGAGCAGCTGCAGCAATGAATTGGTGGCTACCGAAATCCCTTACGTCGTCAATGCCAACAGATCCTCCCTTGCTGGAGTTAATTCGGAAGTAGTTGCAGTTTGTACGTGTAGAGCGCGTAACTTCTCCAACTTGGAAAATTGTGGCACCATTAAATGCTTTAATGGAGGAACTTGTCTCACTTTTCCAAATGGCAATTCCATGTAAGTGTTTACTTTCTGCAGATGTATTTGTTCGATAAGAAAAATTAAGTTTAGTTGTAGGATTCCCATTGACTTGTAAAAAATTACATTGCGTATTATATATTCTTTATTTTTAAAATTGTTTTAGGTGTTATTGCCCACCTGGCTTTAGCGGTCCCAGATGTCAAAAAACAAGCATTGGATTCGAACGTGCTGGTTATGCTTGGTTCCCACCATTTCAGCAATGCGAGCAATCTCACTTCAGTTTGGAATTCATTACGCAAATGGCGGATGGGCTCTTATTTTATAACGGACCAGTGGCGAATCCAGATGCTAACGAGGTTCTTGTTAGAGGTAAGTTATTACATTAAAATATTGATTAATTTGAATAAATTCTATTAATGCTTCATTTATAAGTAAACATGTTTTTTGTTCTTTTTTAAAGATTTCGTTTCCCTTGAACTGGCTAATGGTTTCCCGAGGCTGTTAATAGATTTCGGATCAGGAACCCTGGAGTTGAAAGTCGAGGGAAAGAGGCTAGACGATGAGGAATGGCACACCATTGATATTTTCTGGGCCCCAGAAGTAAGTATTTTTTTTGCTAACAGTTTATAAATTAATATTTTATTAAAGTCTTCCTACAACTTAGATGTTTGATTTTTTAGATGGTTTCCATTGTGGTCGATCACTGCGAGAGTGGTACGAGAGACGATAAGGAAGATTCTAGTGAACCGCCAATTTTCGATCGCTCGCTCTGCGAAGCCAAGGGAACGACACCTCTTTTCAACGAATACCTGAATGTTAATGCACCTCTGCAAATCGGAGGCGTCGCTCATCCAAAATTGACGTATTCATGGGAACACCAGCATTCGCGCACCGGCTTCATCGGGTGCATAAAGAATGTTATGCTGAACAGCGAGCTATACGATTTGGGAACCCCAGCGCATCATTTTAATTCACAACCTGGTTGCCCGTTGACTCAACTGAAATGTCGAGATAATGACATAATACCCTTTTGCGGGAACGGAACGTGCGTTGCTTCAAAATCCACATTGGGTTGTGATTGCAAGCCTGGATTTAATGGCGACAGATGCGAACTAGGTTAGTAGCTAGGCTGCCGATATCGGATGCAATTTCCTTGTGAATTCGGTGGAAAAAATAATGTTGTTTTTTTCCGTAGAATCTCCACAAGTCTCATTGGATTGGGAAAGTTACATTAAATACAATTTGGAATTTGAACTCAATGATTTCAAAACTGGAATAATGTTACGCTTCCGTACCTTCGAGCGAATCGGTGAATTGTTTCACGTCTTTGGGCAAGACTTCAAGGAATACATGATTTTGGAGGTATAATCGTAATAACGTTCTTCCCCCATAGCGTTAATATTTTTTTCTAAATTCTGTATTGACCTAACTGAATGTCATTTGTATAGCTACACGATGGGCGTCTTATGTTCCAATTTAATCTTCGCCGTTCTGGCCCAGCGGGTGATCTATGGCTCACCAATGTTCCCGTGAATGATGGCCAGTGGCATACTGTGTATATATCACGCTTTGGAAGTCGAATCTCCATTGCTTTAGATGGTGGTGAAGGACGTAGATACAATGAAACGTTGAGGTACGTAGGCTTGCGGCAACTCATCGACATCAAAAAGGACGACGTGTTTGTGGGAGGTCACTTTATAGATGGGTTGCTCTATAACGACTTTAAAAACAGTAAGTTGTGATACGTTTGCTCGCATTATCTTAAATAATTGTAGAGTTTGTATTTCCATTTCTATAAGCAAATTGTATTTTCCAGGTTGTATTAGCGATGTTCGCTTCGACTCCACATTTAAGCAATTGCCGACTCCGCCAGTAACTCTAACTAATAAATACGCGAGTGCTGAGAGCCATAATGTCCAAGGCTTTTGTCCGGAAATTGAGAGCTGTGCCACTGCCCTTTGTCCAGATGGCATGAATTGCAACAACTTCATGGGCATGGTTGTCTGCAGGTAAGCGGCCATCATACCATTATTTGTATTTCCTCATTACTTTACAAATGATGTAGATTTCTAATTGGACGTTGTTGGTGTTCAGTTGTCTTGCAGGTTATGTTGTCGGGAGGGAGGGGCTGTGTGTCGATTACAATGAATGTGACGATTTTCCCTGCAAAAATGGTGGCACCTGTGAAAACAGGGAAGGCTCTTTCATGTGCCATTGTCCATCACCTCATAGCGGCGAATTTTGCAATTCTTTGGCAGAAGGAACTCAAACGGTTGCCTTAGGCTCTGGAGCACTTGCAGCAATTTTAATTTGTGCCTTAGCCCTTTTACGTAAGAATTTGCTCATTTTATAAAGCTTGCATATTATTAACAAGGGCCACTGTTTCGAACCAGATTCTAACGAATATTTCAATTTTTTTTTAGTTCTAGCTCTTATTCTCGTGGTTTACAGCAGAAAGAAGAAAACGAGTCAAAATAATTATTTACAAGATGACCCACGAGAAAATATAATTAATTATGATGAAGAGGGTGGTGGGGAAGAAGATATGAATACGTATGACCTGGGGGTTTTAAGAGCTCAACTTGATGGAATGCCAGGATCTCCAATGGGGCCCAAACCAGGACCCGAAAAGCGTATGACAATGCCACTAAATCGAGCTTGTAAGTAGTTGTTTGTGCACTGAAAAGTTTGGGTTTAATCGTAATGTTCCTTAATAAATAAAATTATTGTTTCGTCAGATTCACCTGGAAGTGAACCCGACGTTGTTGATTTCATTAACAACAATTTAGGAAAAGCCAACGAGGATCCCGATGCCGTTCCAACGGACGACTTAAGGAATTATGCGTACGAGGGTGCCGGAAGCACCGCCGGTTCGCTTAGCTCGTTAGCGTCTGGAACGGACGATAACGAACAAGACTTTGATTACTTAAACAATTGGGGCCCACGCTTCCAAAAACTGGCCGACATGTATGGGCAAGGGGAAAGTGAAGAGGAATGAACATTCCGTTCCGTGCTCACGGGAAAATTAATCAGTGGAGTTTAGTAGCCGAAAGCACCCTAAAACCAACTTCAAAGAGCAGTTTTCTTCTGTTGACCCGTGCCTTCGAAAACAAGCTCTTCACTGCCAAATCCTAATTGCCAATCATACAAATTTGATACCAAACAGGGAAGGAATTTTACAAGTTGTTATACTGTTTGTTGTCTCGTTGTCTGCGAGGGAGATTGTGTAATTGTAGGTGTCGAGTGCAAATGTGTGCCGTTTTTAACTGATGTGAATGATCATTTTAATGTTTTAAACTGACGAGCCTTATTCGGAGCATATTTTAGATATTCGGAACAATTTTCGTGCGCTAGTAACTTCTTAACCTAAAGCGCCTCATTAAGGTCCCGTACAAAAGGACTGCTAACTTAACGTTCGATAGGGCTGCTAGAATATTTTCGTGCTTTTTGGCACGATTTAATGTTTTACTACGATAGCATATAGAAAATTGATTTTTGGTAACTGTGTTTTTATCAGTGTTTATTGGCGTTTTCCATTGCGTTTTAAGTGATAATTTCCATGCAGGCAAGCTGGTAGTTGTTTTCAGGAACATTTTAAAAATTCCTAAGTCAGTATTTTTTAATTGCGTGTTAGTTGTGTTCCTCAGATGTGGGCTAGCATGGAACCGTAACGGCATTCCATAGATTATAGAATAAGTAATTCTTCATTGGTTCGTGCAGCTGAATTTCAACACGAAATAGATGTTAGAAAATGACCAGAAGAACTGGCATTCATCCGAATTGAGGTACATCATTTCATCAAATCGCCTATGTTAATTGTGGTGCTACTATAATTTATCAACCATATTGTCTACCAATTTTTTGTAAAAACTTTTTGATACAATTCCCAATTTAATTTTTAATAAAAGTTTTTGGATAAATCGTAGGGTATTGTGTTGATATAACCATGATCCCTCTCAAATCTTGCTGTCAATATTCAAATGTGACATTAAGCACAAATAACATTTCTATTATAAAGTTAAAATGACACTATTTATTTTTTTATTAAAAGTTACATTTTATTGAATATCAATTGCTGATATATGAAGTGCTTTGAAATTTTTAAGTAAAATCCATAAATAGAGAAAAGCATGCGAGCATGATAGTAACATATTGTAAAGTGCGGAGACACGTGTACAAGGAATATATTGTTTCTCATTACATCTAGATCATTTTTTATAGCACAGAAGAGATACAAAAAAACACGTTTTACTACCCTCAGAATTTATTCTGTAGATTTAGTCGAATGCTTTCATTTCATCTCTCTTAGCACTATCGCGTATGTCAATATTAATCCAGCAATCTGAAAAAATACGTCATCTTTATAAAACTTAATTATTTCAAGCTTTAACAATTAAGTGATGAATTTGGAATTTTTTTTTACTGTGAATATGAATTCCTTTCTTATGGTAAAAAATCCTCCGTAGGTGATTGATACGCTGTTAGTCATTTGATGATTTTGGTAAATTATGTAATTGATGTGTTGCTGTAACAAAATATTTAAATGGTTAATGCATGTGATTATAACATTTTGCATTTCGTTTAATTTTTATAAACTCACACCAGTGTAACACTCCACTTCTAACATCGTCGTGGGTGGACTATTTACTTCTAATGATGAAGCAACCTGAAATTTTTAAATTGATTTTAAAAATTAAGGTGTGAGCAAGAAGAGGGGCCATTACACGAGTAAATAGGGTTGTTCGGTTTAAATTGCATGATTATTGTTATGCAATCTTATTAATCGTATTCGTAATTAATTTATTAGACTTACCTTGCTGTTAAGTCTAGAACAGTACGTTATTTTAAAAAAGAAGGCAATCAAGTGGCCCATTGAAAGAAAGAATGATGCCAATATCGATATTAAGGACTGTTGTCCGAATTGGCCCTCACAAAGCTTACAATATAATATGATAATAAGTATTTCGGTGACTAATGACAAGAGCAAATAAAACGAGAAAAGCTCGTCTGCCTGCTTGACCAATAAGGATAGTCTTTGATGAGCTAACAGTTGCTCCCCTATACTAATTCCTTGGACGTCTTTGGTCTTATTGTTCTTCATCTTTGGCAAGTAGATATCGAAACACATGTCCAGTACGCTGCATGTAAAGAGTAAAACACACATAAAGAATCCTTCGAAGGAATTTAGTAAGATGAACCATAGTGTTGCGTAAATATGTTTGAAGAGCTCCGCATAGTAGTTGTGTTCTTCTGATTCCAAATCGTTCAGTTTCAACTCCAAGCCAAAAATTTCACCCAAAAGACAACTCAGAGTAATTGCCAATGGAATCAGAATGACGATCTTCACCTTTGACTTGATTTTTTGGATGCAAAAGGCCCTTTGTTGGACGGAGGAAATGTCATCTACACATTTCGCAAGATCAAGGATGAAATGACGAAATTTTTCAAAATTCAAACATGTGTACAAGTAAGTAGCTGGGGGACAGAATAAATAACAGAGGAATGTCAAGAAAAAGCAAACTATTTGCACGGTTACTTTTAAAACGAAGAGACCGAACAATGTGAATACAAATGCTGACAAAAAAGCAAACAGACCCAAAATAATAATGAAAAATGCGTGGCAGCGATTAATGGCCGATTTATCCTTTGATTTTCCTGCTTCATAGTCCAGTCTCATTGCATAAAATCGAAAGGCTAGAAGTAATCCCCTCATCCCAACTCTTGTGAGAATTGAATGTCTCTTTGTGAAGGCTTGATAATTTGGGTCGATTCTTGTAGAAATCTTGATAATGGTGCTGGAAACCATTTTGAAACAATTTTTTGTTTTCCACTAACACAGTTTGTTGTAAGAAAAGTCTTGAAAACAACAGTTTATTCTTTTAACAGAATTTTCATAATACAAATTTGCAGTATTGAATTTAACAAAATGTTTCTCGTGAAGGACTGATACATTATAATAGAAATGTTTAGTTTGGGGTGGACAGAATTAAGCAGTTGAATTTAGATTATGTCAACATGCTCATAAGCTTTGACAAGCTTCTACAGTCGCTATGGCAAGAAATAGACGTTTATTTACATGCTGGACTCGCTATTAATAATAAGACCATAATATATTTTTCGAGCAATAACAAGTGATTAAATTCTTGATCTCACGACATCGGTATAAGCAATGTCATTGAATTGTACATTAATGTAAACATTATTACGCATGTAAACAAATTTTCATTTTCTTTCTCCTTGAAAACCTTTTATCTAGTTAATTACTATAACAAAATAGTAGGGGAGAAAATGACTACACATTTTTGATCATGTGTAGGTATAGCTGGTTTATTTCAAAGAAATGAATTTCGCACACATCATGTGCAATTGAGAAATTACACTAGTTATTATATTATTTAAAACTATTTTGAACCTGTCTATTTTGAAATAGAATTTCAGCTTATTTTTATTATGTATTGTATATAATTGATGAAGTTTTCTGTATTTTAAGCATTTTATGTAAGTCTGATTAGTCTCATCGATGAACATATATTTTTAACACTTTGCGGGTTAACTGTATTTAAACGCCATGCATGTCCTTTAAAATAAGCACATAGCTGAAAACGAGTCCAGTAACCTAAAAAATTTTAAAAAGTGTTATAACTAAAAAATGAACATTCCACAATGAGCATTTAATAAGCTGATAAAAAAAATAAACGTTACCGTAAACAGGAATTCCTTTTTGACCACAAAAAAACCACCATATGTAATCGTAGCCCTATTCGTAGTTTGCTGATTTTGGTAAAGGATGTAATTGATGTGCTCCTAAAAATAAAGGGAAAACATTTAAGTTGTTCTAGAGAATTTAAACAAAGCATTTACCATGATATGGTTGCAAGATGAAGATCATGCCCTGCTTTTGAAAAGGTAGACATGCCAGTTAGGCCAAGAGAATACTTACTCCTGTATAATTTTGCACATCTGACAAAGTTCTTGGCACAACCGATATTTCCAGAGATGAAACAACCTGCAACAGCAAAAATTTAGTAATATAATTTTCAGCGATTTTCGTGTTGATTTTTATCGGAAACTTGCCTTTTCATTGAGCTGGGAGCAAAACACTATTTTCAAAACCAATTGAGTCATGTAAAGAAAAAATATAAGAAAGGTCGATAGGTCCGAAAGGATATTCTCTCTATCAATTGATCTACCGTGGACTTTGCAATATGTGACGATGACAAATATGTCAGCAATCAGCGTCACTATCATGTAGAAGGAGAATACATCATTGGCTCTTTTGACCAGTGAGGACAGACTTTGATGTCTCATCATTTGCTCGGCGAGGGTGATTTTGGAGCTATTAGGTGAAAATTCGGATTGGTTTTCAGTTTGAGGAATGTAGCTTTCAAAACACAGAGCCAAGATCTTGCAGGTCAAGAGCACGAAACAAGTGTAGAAAGTGATGAACGTCACACCGAGCCAGAACCAAATTCCAGTTATCAGGTAATCGATTATTGGATTTCCGGCAGTAAAATCGTCCTGCTTTTCACCAGCTAAATTGAGACGGCTTGCTACAATGATTATAATAATGAAATTGATTTCAAAAATCACTGCACATCGAATGGACTTTTTGATTTTAGCGATGCAAGATGCTCGACGACTCAAAGGTGAAATGGAGTTGATGCAAGAAGCAAGATCTTGCATAAATCGATGACATCTTTGGAAAGTTATACATGTATGAATGTATACGGCAGGAATGCTTACGATGATGCTAATACTGCTGAAAAGATCGCAGATTCTCTCAATCGTAATTGCATCAGAGACGAGAGGAGTCGTATTTACCACCACGACAACCAGACTTAAGGCTGATGTGAATAGTATTATAAAACCTGCCATCCACCAGTTTATTAAGGATTTTTCAGTGGACTTTTTTATGTCGTGGTCAATTCGTAGACCGTAAAAGCGAAATGCAAGAACCAACCATCTTAAACCGGTCTGTTTGAAGAGGTCTCTTGAATTCATTATTGGGGAATTTTTGGTCTGTTCGTATTCTCCACAAGTCCATATAGTAGTCAGAGATCGAGCCATTTTGTTTTTTTGTTTAAAAAATGCACATGTACAAATGTATGGTGTGGCGAGAACAGTTTTCTAGAAAATTGATAGCTTCACACATTTTAATTTCTTTTATTCATTTTCTTAATGCACATTAATTTACAATGTAGTACGTCAAATATGCATACACTTGATGGTCAATAGTTTCGAACGTGAAACCATGCACACCCAGTGACATACAGTGCACACTGTATAATATTCATAAGAAGGTTTTATAAAATCAATAATTGCAGGTGTACATATGCAGTATAATGCGTAGTTTTTATGATATGATAGAAAAATGAGAAGGTGAATACGTAGTGTACATGTACATTGTATAATTATAGTAGTGTAGGTAAGAGTATTTTTTTTTTCAAAAATAATGTGTACATGTACATGTAAATAAAAATATAAAAAAATTTCGACCTTTAGCCATACACCGGTTGAAAAACAACATAGGCCTACTTGTAGTTGACAAAGAATTAAACGATTTTTAATTTTCCATTATAAGGTCATAGTTCAACAACATTCCAAACTTTATTTTTTATTTAGATCGCGTTGCTTACATCTTTTGCGACATTATAGTGGTGTGTGCACATGGGAAGCTGCTGAACGACTACAATTGTCAACCAGGAGAAACACTAGGCGATTAATTGAAGGTAATTTACACTTACCTTTTCATCATAAATATTAAATAGTCTACATTTTTAGAATCTAAAAAGCTATCACGCTCTTGTGTTCCTGTGCAGATTGCGGTCTATAAAATGTGAACTTTTAAATCTGAAATTGCATATTTTAAAGCATAAATGCTTTTAAAGTGTCGTTTGCTTTGATTTAATCCAAATCGAACTTAACAATACAATGCATACATGTATTATAATTGACCAAGTATTAAGCAGTATGAAAAAAGTAATCCACCCATCTGAGAAATAAAAAAAATGTATTGGTAACAATGGGCGAAAGGGCTCATTGCATTTAACATATACTTACAGTTAAGATTATTTGCTTGTTGACTGGTAATACTCCACCATATGTAAACGCTGCGTGATTTAATGAAATTTCAGCCAAATAAAGAGTGTAATGCTTTTCTACCTAAATTTAAATAAATTAATAAAACAAAATATTAAATACGTACATGGAATTATATTACTGAAACAAATTAAGAAACGTACGTTTGTGCATTGCAGTAGTTGGCAAGTAGACATTGATTTTTTCGTAAATTTTAAAGACGAAAATACCTGTAAAATAATAAGATACATACTAAATGAAACCTGTTAACTTTTCTACATTGAAAAATCCACAGACTTTTATATACAATACCTTTTCATTAACATTGGATGCAATAATGGTTTTAAAGATAAATTTGATCATTTCAAACACCAAGTAATAACTAGCTCCAATATTTCCAATATTTCCAAATGGAGTAATACTTTTGAAGAATGAAGTTCTGGAGCAGAGGATAATGATTATGACCACCTGTCCAATGGTGGACACCAGTGTAGGGATCGAAACAACGTCATCAAGACTTCGAACTAATTTTCCCACGGTTTTGTGCTTGTAAAGACAATCTTCCAATGTCGAAATACCTCTGTTATTGGAGTAAGGGACCCAAGCATAGACTCTAGAATCCAGTCGTTTGCACCAACAGTCATGTTCAGTCTTTTCATCCTTGATATTGTCAAACAGAAAGTTCAAAAGTGCACATAGAATCATGTACAAGGCATCCAACAAAAAAAAGTATGGAGGCATAATTATTAACCAGATTGAGAAAAAGAGTATGTAAATAGCTGTAGCGAAATGTCCATCTTCATACAACCCTTGCTTCTGCAGGGGAGCTAACCTTTCGGAATAAGACATGATAGACAACATTGACATTGTCAGAATTATGTATATTCCCATTCCTACCACAACTATGGTTAGTCGCAGCATTACAATATTTCTTGCTTTTTCCTGTAATTGATCAGTGTTGCAAACTATATTGATGACGTCCTTCAAAAGCATGAAAGACGCTCCATATTTTTTCCGGTTAATATATACTTGTACGTAGTTAAACATAGTTTCGAATAAGCAGTACATTGAAATTGTGAAACTGCAGTTTTGATTCAAGCTTACTGTATTTGGGTTAGTATACCTCAAATAAAGTCCCAAAACACCTGTGTAGATTATCATATAAATTGAAAGAATTAACAGAAATATGCCCCATGCCTGTATGCAAGTTTTTAAGAAGCATTGTTTTACTTGACTGCTTAGTTGTAGTCCATATATCTGAAATACTACGATGATAAGCTCCAGAGGTTTGAAACGCTTCATTGTTATTCAGTTTACTTCTTCTGAATTAACTGGTCTTTTCAGTCGGTTATTAACTATTTTTTATTAAAATTCTGTTTCTCTTTTTTATTGATTTCAATATACAAGTGAGCCATGTAAACACGTTTGTTAGGTGGAAAAGATGACAGACAGCAGTTTCTATTTAAATTAAAACATAGCTTATACACTGTATACTACATTTCATTCATCAAAGTATTGATTATACATGTGTACAGATCGATTATAAAGTTTCCAACATGATCAATTAAACAAAGATTAAATAAATATTTCACTTTTAATACGATAAAATGATATCCACGCAGTATTCACGATATTTGTTTAAGGGTGGGGCAATACAAGTTCAAATAAGTATCATTTGCAATGTACATTTATTTGTGAAAAGAATATTGAATGAAGTTATTAATTATCTTGAAATACTCCGTATAGGTGTATATTACACTCATACATATCTGTGTTTAATTAATTTAAAGCTAACCTGCAGTTTTATAATTGTGTAGTTATTTGGCCAATATAAGATTGCATTATTTTCCATCGTAGTTTTTCCATTTTGATATCAAAATATCAAAATGATATTATTTTACAATGGAATTGTGTCCGAAATATTTCCAACTTGTCCCGAATAGCTAGAAATTGAACCAATGTCCTTGAGCATTAGTGCATACGTCAAAATAATTCCTCCAATCTGTAATTTATTTTAGAAATAAAAGTATTTGAATACTTATAAAATAAAAAAAATATTCATTGATTGCAATAGTCTTGGAAATAAATCTTACTGTAAACATAAAGTCTTTTCTCACAGGAAACAGCCCACCAAACGTTATTTCCGCGCTGTTTTTGATTTGCTGATTTTGGTAAATCACGAATTGAACTTGCTCCTGCAAGCACTTTAACAAAAATTAAATTATTAAAAATTGCACGAAGAGGTGCTCAGACTTACAATTAAAATAGTAAATACTTTACACTGATGCTGAATTGCGGTCCTGTAGGAGATAAATGTACTTGCAACGATGATGCAACCTGGATAAATCGATACATTAAGCTTGTTAATTTTTTATTTATTCTCGTATGAGCTAGAAACAATCTTCAATCCTTGATCAAGAATATAATGGTGTGATTTCTCTTCAAAATTACCTTATTGTTAAGCTGTGAACACCAAACGATTTTGAAAATAAAGGATATTAGATATCCCAAAAAGATTGACAGTGCTGAAAACGCTGCAGTGGATTGCTGAAATCCAGATTTACCATCATAAAGCTTGCAGTACACCACGATTCCCAAAATTTCCACAACCAAAGTGGCAAAAAGATAAAATGATAACACCTCGTCACATTCTTTGACCAATGAAGACAGACGCTGATGGCGTAATAATAATTGATCAAACGTTATGTCCACGGAGGATTTCTTCAAATTTTGATGGGACTGAGGTGATGTGTAACAGTCGAAACACATGATCATTGCCTTACAAATTACGGACAAGAAACCCAAGTAGAATACTACGAATGATTGACAAAAAATGAACCATATTGCAACGAATATCTTTTTTGCAATTTGCACTTGGAATGAATCTTTGGAATTGTTGATAGTCTTAAGTTCAACACTTTTGATGTCCATTCCCAAGCAACTACCAATAACACAGAAGCTGACAACTGCAATGGTAACAGCTATTGATAATTTCACGTTTCCTTTGATATTTCTGATGCACACTTCTCTATTTTCATAAGGGGTTATTTCATAAACACACAAGGCGAGTCTTTGTAATAATTTTCGATTTTTCGTGAACTTAAAACACATATTTAAATACAAAACTGAGGCAATGATAATCATACTGAAAGCCGTTATCATGCTGCATATCAATGGTATTGCCAACTCCGAATTGAATTCAGATACCTCAATGTATAAGCAGGTAATCGACATGAAAATTGCTATGAATCCTATGAGGAAAATGACAGAGGCAAGCCATTTGTTGATAGATGATGTGGTCTTAACATCTCGATAGTCGTAATCGATATGTAGTCCAAAAAAACGAAATGCAAGAACCAAATTTCGAAACCCGACCTTGTTGAGTAGTTCAACAGTTGATGTTTGTGATGACACAAATGTGCTTTTCCAAACAAAAACATTGTTTTCAGGATTTACAATTTTGGCGGCTGCCATTTCCCTACTTCCCACAATCTTATTGCTGCTTATTTTTTGTCTACACTGCTAGGTGAATTTTTTTTCCTTGTATAATGTTTTTTGATCGGTTTCTTAGTTTGTAAAAGGGTGTTGGTCAAACTACGTTTATTTTAATTGTTAACATAAGCATTGCCAGTCAATATTTACACGTATTTGCAATGTTCAAAGTATCCAACAAAAGAACTTGTATACCTGTACTTTTGTTATGAGTTGTGTTTTAGCAGGTTTGCAATTGAATGCTTATTTTCCGAAATCAACTGGGGACATGACAGTTTTATTGAAATGCAATACATAATAATGTTGAGTGCATTTTGGGCTGCTCAACTGTATTCCTTGACCTGTATATTAAAATATGGTCAAATACATGTGCGAGCTATACAGCTTATATATATTTGAAATAATGTCTTAAATTATTAAAATGAAGTACATGTACATAGCTTATTTACACAATACATTGCAGAAATAAAGTATTTGAATATATTGGTCCAAAGTCACCAAGTTTTTATTAACTTACAAATTGATAATTAAAATAGCCCACAATTTTACAAAAGTTTATTAGTCCCATGCTCCTGGAATGACACATGTTCCTGGTTCGAGGTCATCATTTGAATGGCTTTTGCAGACCAAGCCTTCAGCACAAAATTCTGGCATGTACGACAAACCACCGCATGTTTCTCCAGGTCCCTGTGGAAGAATTATAAAAAAATTAGAAATTCCAAAGCATTTGATTTCAATTCTGCAAAAATTTCAGTATCTCACCCTGGCACAGATTTCGCAGCATCCGCAGCTATCTTCAAAAGATCCATATGGACAAGGTTGGACTATGCAATTGGCCATGTCACAACTTGCTGGACAGAGAAGATCATCACTTCTGTAAATTTAAGCATTTATAGATCTAGAATTGCATGCAATACGAATCTATTATGCATGCATGTACATGTATATTCTTAAGTATTCGTATATAAGTTATTGCTATACCATCCTTTGCAAATAAGCAATACGCATTTGAACGAACCTATATATACATTCCATAACGATTAGGTAATGAAATTATAATATACTTACCGAGCTACCAAAACCAGAGAAATGACGAACAGCAAAATAAATCCCATTTTGACGTTGTTTAAATCTGTAAATTAACTAGTTTGAATTTGCTTTGAATGTTTTAAACTAACTTTTACATTCCGAAAAAGTTAATGATAATTAATATGACTCAAATTTTATAACATACTGTATCTGAATGGTTAATTAAGATGGAAAATTCTCATATGCTTTCATAAATAAAAAAATCTCAAGTCACCGCATTTGGATAACAAATTTATCCACGTACCCATTTTAGTTGATAGAGATACCTGCAATTCAACTTTGTCGCCGATGCTGATTTATCAGAGTGATATATCTAAATGATACTATAACCAATATAATATTGCATTTCCATTTGAATTAAATGTTTAAACAACTGTATTTATCAACTCTTATTCAACAGATGTTATTGTTTACAAAATATACCAGGTTACATTTCAAAATAACTGTTGCTCCCAATTTCTTCAAGTTTTGCTCCACTAAAATTGTTTTTTGGGGAAATGTGGATGCAAACTGTAATCCCTTTACCCCATGTTTATGATGACGACATGACCCCTTAATGGATAATGTAGAAATTCCAACCAGTAATCTAACTGGTGGTAACCAGATCGTTGGGTAAAATAAAAATAAGTGTTGCAAGAGGCGGTTTATTCTGGTACATGTACATGTACATCCCTATATGATTCACATGTATTGTTTTGATCTTTTTTTGATGAATGAATCATCGAACTTGTCATTATGATCACAACACAATTTTACAGTTTACTTAATTGTGAACCAGAGTACATTCAAAATAAAAAATAAAATTAAAAGATGCATCATTTTCCATACAAATTTGATTTATTAATACGATTACAAAACCCAGAGCTATGCCCTTAACATTAATGATGTAAATTAAATGTTACAATTAAAGCTCAGATATAAAATCGTCTATAGAAAACTATTCCAATTTCTTAAGCCTTAATGCATTTTCCTGGTCCATCATTTTCGAGTTCTGGTTTTTCGCATACCAAACCATCACCGCAAGGGCCATATCTGTTGAACATTCCTTCACATGGCTCATCAAGACCCTGGTGGAAGAAATAAAACCACATTAGCTTCAGTATTGTAAAAAAAATGTTTTAGACACAAGTAAAATATAAAAATTTAAATTTTACAAACCGCAGCACATTTCTTGCAACAGGCACATTGGTCATTGATTATACCATATTTGCAGCCCTCAGGTTCCTTGCAAGAAGCTTTATTACAAGTCGGTGAGCAGATAAAAGCCTCACTTCTTTATTAATAATATAAAATAATAACATTAAAATATGTACGAAAACATACATGTATATATAGAATTGGGAAACAATATTGATGAGACTTACTGTACGATCAAAACTATAAATGTGCAGAATAATACAATAAATCCCATATTAGCACCTCGGAAAGCTGCATTAAAAAGGGTTTTTTAAAAGAATTATAAATATATTTTCAAAATATATGCCAGTCTAGTGTTTTGACAATATTTGTAGATGACTGAACACTTCTTATAACACTATGTTAAAAGTTATAGGATCTAACTTTAAATGATTTATACTTACCCATATTAACCAATATCAGATATTACGTCTAGATTAAACGAATTGTATGCTGATACTGGATGCAATTCAGCTTTTTTTCACCGTATTTATACCTATATTAGAGGGATTGAACACGCCTCCCTTAATGCCCCGTATACTAATTTACCTTAACGAGAACGCATTGGAAAAACTTACAGTGCTGTCAATGTGGTTAGCATTAAGGGCGCATTAAGAGAGGCGTGTTCAATCTCTCTATTAACCCCTTACTTGGTGATTATCATATATGAAGCATAAGGCGATAATAATTATAAATAAATGCAAAATGCACAAAGGGTTAAATATATAAAATGGGTTTGTAGCGATATATGAGTATTTGCTACGAGCAAACAATTATTAAATACGTATATTATTTTCATAATCTGGACATTGCATGAAAATATAGGATGCGGGCTTAAACATAAATTTGAGTTCCTGGTTTTAATCACTTCCCGTACATTTCAGGATGTATTATTTCGGTTATGGGTTCAAATAATTTATTCTATTTTTGCAAATATCCTTTGGCAAGATTGCATAATGGGTTTAACCCGTTGTATTTATCCACTAATTACCCTCAATGCTTTATTTCCCAATCCTTTCAACAATCGTGAGACCTATGAGTTGTATAAATATGAATCGTAAAGCCTTTCCTTGAAAATTATAGCAAGGACTTTTACTCTGCCAATTGAATGTAAATCTATATGTTATGCGCCGGAAAAAAATATGAAATTGCTTTTCGGACGTGTAATGATTACATAAGTCAAATGCTAAGTGGTACCAATGCCTATAATATCTGATTATAACACCATAATGACC
This sequence comes from Xestoiulus laeticollis, assembly GCA_034698905.1. Taxonomy (NCBI): domain Eukaryota; kingdom Metazoa; phylum Arthropoda; class Diplopoda; order Julida; family Julidae; genus Xestoiulus; species Xestoiulus laeticollis. Next base: position 72,005 of record JAQGCC010000003.1, on the reverse strand, counting down.
ATATATTACGTGCTATTAATTTTGATTAGCTGATGATAACTAAAAGACATTTGAAACCAAAGACTTAGATAACCACGCTATTAGTCACATTATAAGTACATGTAGTTTATTAGGTAAATCAAAATGCAAATACACTTTTATCTTGTGTTGTCAAATTAAACCTTTTTGCATACACATATCCCACTACGCGTTTCATTATTATCTTGTTTACAGATCATATTAGAAGCACAAATTCCAAGCAAGTTCCAATCACTACCACATGGTTCACCTGGTCCCTATAGAAACAGAATAGGAAAATTAGTACATTAAATTCTCAAATTGTAAATGATATTTACTTTAAAATTAAATTTAGATACGCAGGTATTATAGGTGTATTTATAGGTGTTTAATCAAAATTCATTTTCACACCTTTGCACATCGTTCACAGCAGTTGCACACATCAGGGCTGCGACCATATTTGCATCCTACCGGTGCAGTACAATTTGCTTTAACACAGGGTAAGCAGCTTAGGGAATCGCCCCTTAAATTACAAAACATAGTCTCAATTAAATTTATATTTCTAAACCATAAAGATTCAAGTGAAATCCTAATCGTGACTTACTGTGTGATCAAGTAAAAATAAAAGCAGACCATTAAAAGACAGGAACATTTAAAATCTGAAAATATTAATATGAAGTTAAATTATATTCTGAATTTTAAATACTATATTTTATTACACTATGGGTAATTCTTTGAGAAGTACATTTTTTATGTTTATAATTGTGCTGTTTTGTCCTACTTACCCATGGTTAGTACTGCTTTGGAAGATTCAGGCTAGAAAAGTGGGTTATTTTGTGCAGAGCTGTTTTAGAGCTATTTAATAGGACTTCAGCTTATATATTTGATTAATGTTGAACTGTAATTCATCAATATTAATCTAGATTAGCAAATAAAACATCTGGCAATTTTGCGTACTTTGTGTGCTGAAAAGGCAATTGCTCTTTCTCATATTGAGGAAAACATGGATATAATGAACGTATTATTGAAACATATGTGGCATTAAAAGAACCTTTATACGAAAATCCCTATATGACGAGCTACATAAATACATGTATATCTATTCTATTCTTTCACCATATTTGCTAATCATTTTTTCTGGATAATTACTTATATATTCTCCTATTTCCACTAGTGTTTATAATAGAGGCTATATTTTCGACGGCCGAATTACATTTACATTGTATATGCATTCAATATTGCAACACGCCATCACATCATATTCTTTTAATATTATTGACATTATTGATTTATAGTTAGACCTCTGGGACATGTTATTGACTGATGGGTGATTGATCTATTTTTTTTCGCTTATAAGGTCATAATAAGTGTAAGTTATGCACTGAAACTATGAATATTTGTATCTTTTAAAAATATACAACAACATATTTTATTGTATCAGTATTTTAGTGATGACATTCTAATGGTTTACAAAATTCAAAATACATGAATCAACACAAATTAATCAGACGTGACTGTATTGATTGTTGATGAAGTATCGGATTTGCAAAGACATCTTCCTGGTTCAAAATCAAATTCTGAATCACCAACGCAGTCCATATCAGAAGCACAAACACCATTTAAGTTGAAAAGTCCACCGCAAAGTTGACCAGGACCCTATATGGAAATAAATTTGAAATTAGCAGAAATATTCTGGGACTCCAACTTTTGTAGAATTGTGAGTTTGGTATATACCTTTGCACAAACTTTACAGCAAAGGCAGGCATCCAGGGTAAGTCCATACTTGCATGCAGATGTCGGTTGACATTGGCTTTTGTTGCATGAAGAGCAGGTAAAGGCATCACCTCTGTAAAAAGCAAACTGGGGGAAACTACTTTTTATGCCTTAAGATAATTGAACGATTTTTACTTACTGAGAAATAAACGCCCCTGACATACAGCAAATCAAAATAAATCCAATTTTAGAATCTGCAAAAATATAATAAATTTAAAACCATGACAGATCAATTTGCACAAAAAAGAAAAATTTATCTTACCCATATCTAGTTGAAGCCAAGCTGAAAATAGCTGCATGTATAGGTGTTATCAAACACTCACTTCATTTATTGCAAAACCGTATTAATTATTCATGATTTGTATTAATGCATAACGTAGCTTTTGTTCAAATACAAAGAGAAAACGTAGGGCATAACGTTATACGTTAACCTTATTTCTCCCAGAATAAATCAAATTTTAATTAATAAGTTTGCTTCTGTGACCTTCCTAATGGCATATGAACTGATGTTTTTAGCACAGTATAACTTTTAGGTTGTTGGCACTACAGAGCGTATATATCTCCATAACATTAATTTACTTTATTGCAATGGAATTATCATAAATTTTAATTACGAAAATCCCTCTCAGACATTATTACATTGTAGGAACCTGATATTTTATGATTTTTTTAAAAAAAATAAATTGCCAATAATATCACAGCGTTGTTTTTCAAGAAAATGCAGTGTAATTCAAGATCTACCAAACCTTGTTAAGTTTATTTAAAAATATTTTGTATCGATACAAATAGTCATATAAAATGAGAAAAAAAGATACATTTGGTACACGTTCGATGAAGAAAAATTAAATGAAAACTTGAAAAAAAAAGATGAATATTTGATGATCAATGTTGTTATGAATTCGGTAAATGTTCAATTATCTGTAGTATATCCTAATCCTTATGGTTGGGTAGGAGCACGTACACATTTGCCTGGTTGAGGTTTTGTTTCAGAGCCTCCTTGACAGACCAACCCTTTGGCACACCATCCGTACCTAAACCAGATTCCAGCACACGTCTCACCAAGACCCTATGGTAAAAATAGTGTAAATTAGACATTTTTTTTTGATAAATACAAAAGAAAATTTGTAAATAAGTTGAATTACCTTGGCACATCTTTGGCAACATCCACATCCATCCCCAGAAAATCCATAATTACAACCGATTGCTGGTTTGCACAACGATTTGTCACATTTTTCAGGGCATGTAAACGAATCACATCTGTAATTTAAATTCAAAGAATATATCAACCCAGTCTAGAAACTGATAAAGTTAAAAACACATAACAAACATCGAAACATACTTCGAGATCAATACAACTGCAATACAGAACAGCAACGCAAAACCCATTTTCGATGCTTTAAATTCTATGAAAAAAAATGTCGTTTATTAAAGCCACATTAACAGTATAATATTTACAAAAAAAAATTTAGCAATTTGTAGTTGCCTTAATATCATGAATATTTAACTATTTTAAGTTTTAATACTGTAATTAACGAAATTTAAGGATATGAAGATAACATTATTCTATTCGTTGCTAGTTATTAAAATAAAATTATCAGTAATAAAAATAAATTTTATTGGGATCAATCATATTTATATAAAAAATTTAAAGCCTTACTTAAAATATAAATGAGAGAATTCTGTGATATTTATGAAATATTGGTTTTCTGCACTAAGTCGTCAAGCCAATTAAAGTATTATTAAGGGTACTTACCCATACTTCTTGTTACTGCTCCTTGGCAAATAGTCAGATGTACTGCTGGCTGCAACAAACTGAAATCTGTCCACTTCAGTTGTAGCAAGGTGGTATTTATATTAAATCACTGGTAGTGTTACAGACTACCACCGAGTCTATTAAAACAGTATTATTGAGAAATTGTCACATTTTCACCCTCCTCTAATAAACATTGCCAACAGCTGGAGTTGGGTAATGTTATTACTCCCCCTCTTCTATTGGTCCTTAGTACTTCTATAGGGTTATGTGGACAATTTGTTGCAAAACCATTTTCAAGAAATTGTTTATTTTTTCATAAATTACGCTGTGGGACTTTGGTAACTGGTTTTTCCCTCCTTTGTTTTGAAAATAACAATACAATGTGTGTTATTATTCCCGGATGCGCTTTAAGGCGATGAAATTCACCGGTTTGTACTGGTAAGAGGTCGTTGGGTAGAGGTGATTCCAGTTTATAGTGGATATGATGGTGGTAACTGACCATTTTTTTGCCTGCCAATGTTGTTTACGTCCACTGCTTATTTAATGGATTTTTTTAAATAAAAGTGGAGGGGGTGAAAAACAGCTTTTTTTGCTTTAGACATGCTAGACATTAGCCAATGAATAAAATGCTTTCTCATTGTTTTCATCATTTTTAAAGAATCAATCTCAACAATGGTCAATACAAAGAATGCTAATGTAAGATATGCATTATTTAAGAGCATAAGAGTATTACTTGCATATCGTCTATTATGACTTAGAATAATCTCCGAAATTAAAATTCTATAAAATAAGAATAATTTCAATATAATTAGCATTGATTTTCTATTAATTTATGAATATTTGCTGCTCACCTTTTTAGTTTAATACTCCCGTATGCTTTATACTATATAAATTTTGTTTCTTTTGCACATAAAATTAATAATATCCCATATATCGTACCTGATCCGGCATCCATGGGCCTTTGTGAAGGTTAATGTTGAATGTATATAGTTAATTCTCGGACAATGTTGATTGCTGTATCGAATTATAGTTGTTAGTCTTCCGATTTCGTGTTTAATTTGATGTGCTACCTATTGTTTGTTTGGTTGACAGTGAAATTAAATATAGCTTTGAATTGATCTCATCATGGGCCCCCACATCCTGAAGCAGATCCCAGGCCAGGATCTTTGGGGAGGGCACCTACCTACAATGCACTAAGCTATAGTTAAGAACAAGGTGATGCTCTACAAGATTTAGGATAAAATAAGTCAATTTACATGTAAATGATGATAGAAAAGTAATGTTTATATTTATTAAAATAAACTATATGAATTTACATAAGTCATCCCTAATCCCAGGCCCCCATCCCTCTTTTTGGGGGCCATTGGCGTTGCATGTTAGTATATGAGACTGTGAAAATCAATATCTATTTATTTGAAATATTACAAAATACATGTAGCTGCCAAACCTCCCATAGTATTTGATAGTTTTCTCAGTTGCACAACTCAAAAGCTGCATAAAAAGTATTTCTTAAGCAATATTCAAAAACTTTACTGTTGTTGAAATTGACGATTCTAGATAACAATTAATGCCATTAATAATTATTTTTTTATTTTGAGTAAATATACAAATGCAATACAAATGTTGTTAAAATGACGCATTTCAATATAGGATCTGGAAGTACTTTTCATTGAAATCGATGCATGCAAAAGATATTATATTTATTTAAGAACTTCGGCAGCTTCGCTTTTTGGGACACATTTTCCCTTTCTTTGGGACATTCTTGTTTCAGAACAGCCCAAACCTTCGCCACATCTTCCTTCCTGAGTCCACATTCCACCGCATTGTTCACCAGGCCCCTATTAGGATAGAAATTAAAATAAAAAGTATAAAATATTGTATTGCAAAAGTCAAAAAATACTAACCATAGCACAACGTTGACAACAACCGCAAAGATCCCCTATGACTCCATGTTGACATCCTGGTGGTGGTGTACACTTTTCCTTTATACATTTTGGACATGATAATGCATTACCACTATACCGAGAATTGAGATTAGAATTAGAAACTTAAATTATAATTATTATAATAACATTTTACAATTGTTGAGATAGAGGTATACTTGCATATTGACAAATTCAGATACAATGCAGAATAGCAAAAGTACACTTGCTAATACTCGAATTGGTATCATTGTCGAGACTTCAGAAAAAAATATAAAATTATTCGAGTAATTTGTTAGCAGATAACAAATTCACGATGAAATGTATGCTTATATCCTTAAACTCGATATCAGAAGTTGTTAAGAATGAGTTGCCAAATTTAGACTTGCAGAAGTAGCAAAGGTATTTATACCAGATTTTTAAAAAAAAAATTAAGTGATGATTTAATTGGAAGCTCGTGTAACTTGAAATCGTATTGCTTGCAGTTTGTATATACATTTATTTATAGGTCTGCCTATTGCGTGCTATTTCCGCGATATATGATTTCATAATCCTTCGGGTCATATGAAAGTCAAGGTAACTACATGTACTGTATAATAAAACAAGTTTTAGTAAGAAGAAGCAAGTGTTAGCGCGTCCTGGTTTCTTAAAACAGAAGTAATCTATATCCTATATCGTTTATGCATAAAAAATACGTTGCATTTCAAACTAATACAATTTTACATTACACGAATAATTTTCGGTTGTTGGTGCTAATTGTTGATTTTTAAATTTGGTAACCACCTGATGATTAAACTATACTCTTGCGTTATGGTTGTATTGAATACAAAAGTCGCAACCTTTAGCTTTCAATGACCCAACTGAATTTAGACCGTCTAGCCATTTTCCCTTTTAAGGTTACATTAATTTTTTATTATATGTGGCTGTGATTGAATACAAAATATCAATTATAAAACTCATGACGATGGCTTTTGTATTTGTAAAAGGTGGTCAAAGTTTGTTTCTACAATTTGCCTGATTGCTCCTATTATTTCTATATCGCACAATGAAATATTTGTTATAAACACGCGATACATTTGCTGATTGATTTGTCAAATTGAAATATAGCGTTCTATTGACTCCTGGTAGAACGTGTTATTTTGTTGAAGTTCAATATTTATGAAAAGTTGCGATGATAGGTTTGTTGATTGTTTTTTTTTTTCCACACCATAGAATTAGTTATTCAAGTTTCCAGGACTCTCTCAAACGATACAAAAACACAATGAATAATAAACCTGCTAATTCAAACGAAAAGTCGAATGCCTGGATGAACGAAATTTCTGTAAAAGATCCGGGTACAACTATGAAGTTATTATACAGTTCAGTGCGAAAAGTCACGTATTTTTTTCTTATATTTGGTCTTGATGTTCGGATGCCAACTTGGTGCGATCTTTTAGTAAAAAAATCGCCCATACGATGGAAATTGGGAATATGTATATTACATCTCATTAAATTGTTCTCTGTCATCGTTGGTGGCATGAATCTCTGGGCAACCGTTATATTCTTCAGGAATTTTATTGTAGATTTCGATTTTGTCAGTGAAATACTAGCAATTATCAAGCTCAGTCTGTTTTGGGCAGGGCTGATTATTTATGTTATCACGTGGAAAAATTGTAAGATCATTTCAGATCTTTTGGTAAAAATAGTGCTGACCTCTCAAAAATTGTCACAAAATGCTGATGTAAACAGCAAGGCCCATTTTAATTTAAAAATGCGAAGTTTGTACCGGGTCACTCTAGTGTATTTTAGCATTACATTGATCGCTTATTTGAGTTCATTCATGCTTATGATGCCATTGTCTATTTCGCAAGCAATTTCGGAATCTTTTTTGAAAAATTGCACTGACATGGAAGATGGTTTTGAACGTCTGCTTTTTAAACGTTTTGGATGCACGAACAGCGTCCTTTTAACGAAGAATTTAAATATGTTAAGTTATAACTTCGTGGTCAACTTCATTTCGGCTGTAACTTGCCTTTGGAGCGTGGTCGTAGTTATCTTGAAACAGTATTTTGAAATTGTCGTTTATCCTGGCTACTTAAACAACACCAATTTAGCTCTTTATCTGAAAATTCGTAAATTTCTAAACGTACATCACGAATTGTGTGACTTGGTCAAGGACGTCAACGACACGTTTTCCTTTTCGATTTTCATCTTGTTTTGCTGCGAAATTTTTGACATCACATGCCTCTTCAGAGCTATAGTGACGGCAGAATCCACCGCTGATACTTACCATTATCATATTTTAATATTGCTCATGCTCTGTGCCTTATTTCTTCAAAATGCTTTTCTCATAGCTAACCTCAATTCGAAGGTAATTGCTTATTCACACACTGTTTATTTGATGTTGTTATAATTGTTTGTCCTTAAGTCACTTATTCAACGTCGTCGAGATTTATCTTTTGCTTTTCAAATTTAAAAAAAACACGCTAAATTAAAATGTCAATTTTTTTCAATTCATGGAACACGTAATAAACCGAAAATTGTCAAAGCACACCATTAGTTTTTTAAGAAGGGATTTTCATTCATGCAGAAATAAAGGTTTTAAATAAAATGATTTATACTCTAAAACCCCATTTGTTTATAAGTAAAATTGTTTAAAAAAAATACTTTAAAAAGGTATTCATTTTTAAATGACTATTTTTCAACCCTCACCCAAATTCCTGAAGCACAACATTGAAAAACACTGCTTTAAGAAATACAAAATGATAAAAAACGTTGAATGCGACTCATTTTATTATATACGTATTTAAAAAATAGTTACGAAATATCCATTTCATAATAATACTGAATAATTTGTCATAGATCTATTCCTCGCTGGAAAGTATTGAGATTCGTGAAATCATGAAAACTCCTGTTGATTTTGAGATGTACCGAACTGAACTTATGGAGGTACATTATTGAAAAGAAATAAGAGAAAATTCGACATAAACATAATATTTTAATTGTGATGAATTGCATGGTAGGCAAAGCAGGATTTCCAACTGTACTGTTCTCGTCTGGTAATCAGTGCCCCATCAATTAATGGCGGGGGATATTTTGATATCGACAGAAAATTTCTCATTGGAGTAAGTGCAATAAGCTAACATTTCTGAAAACCACACTTGATCACTTTGATTGATTTTATTTCATTTTAGGTTACGGGTACCGCGTTTAGCTACATACTAATTCTCTACACTCGATGAGATAATTTTATTAACTGATTTACTATAATTTGCTATATTTAAAAATTGTTTTAGTTAGTTTATAGTTACTTAATTCTTGGTATCGCTCTATCGAAAATACAAAATCTCAAAGCTAAAATACACAAACAGCATGACTTATAAGTTTAAAAATCTTGCAGTTCCTAGAAACTGAAATGCAATGATGCAATGCACTTTTATGCGACTTCAATTCAAATCATCATATACGTAATATATGTATTTGCAAGTCAATTTCTAGAAATAGGAGGAAGTACAAGGTAAATTATAATACCATTATGCAATAAAAGCATGGTTGCTTATTTACCTTCACTATATGACAAAAACAACTGATAGTGTATTATAAAGTGCAAAAAAAATACAAATACCTTTATAAATTTGCAATAAGGTTTCAATTAAGGGTTGGGCGTGGTACAATGCATTATGCATTGGTGGCTAAAATGTTTGTACAAATTAGAGTTATAGGACATGACCAATAAGATCGATTAAATGTTTTTTGTGAGCATGATTTGCCGATATTTGGCCTGTATCATGAGTACTGTGTCATCATTTTAATTAATAAACGACGAATATATGTAGACTTACACCTGAGAGATGTTGCAGTATTTGTCTAATTCAATTATCATTATAGAAATATGAAATGCCACACGAGGGATTCAATTTGTTTCCTCATTGGCTGTTTGGTATTATTCTAGTACATATATCTTTAACAACGTATGCTACTATATTGGAATTAAGTTATATTTTAGTTAGTAGGTTGAACCAGAAGAAATATTATTTCAAAATTCCTCGGCACTATTTTGAAAATTTGTAATTACTAAATCAACTATTGGCCTGTGCATTTCGTTGCTGAGATTAATCAAAAGGAGAGGAATTTTATCCTAAAATGTAATATGTATTTTTGGTTCATTTTCAATTTGTTGATAGCTTGATTATTTACTGTTTTGCCTTTTTCTAGATAAATTTATCCAGGGTCAGAATGCAGACTGATAAATATGGAAATAGAAATAATTATTTGACAAATGTAGTTGAAGAGCAACCAAAGGATGCCATGAATTTCATTTTGAAATACGTGAAACCGATCATCTATTTTTACCAGCTGTTCGGAATTAAAATTCAGCCGAATTTGTATTTTGGCGATAATTTGATTCCATCACCCAGAAATTTGTTTGGTATTATCTACAGGACTGTCATTGTTACCGTTCTGTCTCTTGCACATATCGTCAGTTGTGTCAGGTTCATAATTCACATTTTGCCACACGAAACCAATGAGGTCAATTTCGTAGAAAAGTTGTATTTTATCATTCAAATTTGCTTTTTCTGCTTCAACTTGATAACTTACTTATTTTTCCTGATTAACTGCAAGGCCTTGTCTGAACTTTTGTCATCTTTCGTTGCTGAAATTGGTAAACTCATATATGATAGTCCAAGAAAAAGACAATTTTTGCTTCGTTTCCGCAATAGGATTTGTGGGTTTTTATTGATTTTGGGCATTCTTATTGGATGGAAGATCATCCATGTGAATAATACTTTGGTATTTGAAAGTATCGATATGTTGAGCAAATGTCACAGAATAGCACCCTTTCTGGACATTACAGTTTGTTACGCTATGGAAATTATTTTCAAAATTGATTCAGTAGCTGTGTTCATCTTTTTTTTCGCCTCCATTATTTTTCTCCTCATTATTTTAATTTTGTTAAAAATCGACTTTGAAATTATAGAGGAAAATCGCTATTTCTTGTCAAAGTCTGACATTTTGGGGAATCAGTTGAGAGATTTCCTGTATTCTCACAGAGCCGCCTGCAAAAGGGTCAAGCAGGTCAATCTCCTGTTTTCATTTTTGATTCTGATCTGGATTTTTTGCGAAATTTTCGATATTATATTGTCTTTTGGAGTCCTCCCTATTGCTCCATCACTTCAACTGAAGTTCTGCTACATTATCATCCTTACATTGTTATCAGTGTCGTTTTTGACTAAATTTTTCCTCATTTCATCCATCAATTCTAAGGTAGGATTTAGATGTTCCGTTCAGAGTTTATTGATATTCATTAAACATACATCTATAATAGTGGCAATTGTGCGCAGTAAAAATAGAAATTATTCTATAATTCTTCGAACAGATTCTGACTACTTTGGATTGTGTATATGTTGACGAAACCTTCGGTGACAAAATCAGTTATATTAGATCTGAGCAGAGCTTTTTTGAAGAGGTGAGATAAAAACAAATTCATTTTATTGCTAAAACAAATGTTTGCATTTGAAACTATTAATGTAAACACGATGATAAAATGTTTCGTTCATTATTGTTAATATAATGCAATTTGGACCTGTTCACAATCTATATAAACTAAACATTATAGTATTGACAATTTCAGTCCAAGCAATACTTTCACATATATTGCACTAGATTGGCCATCAACACTCCGTGTATTTCAGGATGTGGATTTTTCAAAATTGATCGTCGATTCTTAATGACGGTAACATTTTGTTTTTCCTCAACAAGAATACTGCATTTTTATGCAATAAATATATTTCCTATCATCCTAAAAATGGTCACATGCTTTTTTCTTGTAATTGCAGGTTGCTTGCCTGGTGATATCTTACAGTTTTCTGTTGCAAGATATCGATCAACAAAAAAAGTGTTAAATCATTAGGGCATGTAACATGTAATGTACTTTGATTTCAGCTCAATGCATATATTTTTCCTTCAAATACTAATTGTTATCAGAAACTTATCCTTATATATAGGCATAATTAGCACATATATTTTATCCTAATTCTGCAGTGAGTTTAAAAAAAATGGTAAAAACAAAGCAAATGTCTTATTCTGTTAATATAACATTTTTGTCACTATAAATGCACAAACTATCGATTAAGTACGATAATCATCTGTAATGGATCTGTTTTCATGTACATGTGTTATTTTAATAAATTACACGATGTTATAGTTCATTAGTAAATTGGACAGGCAGTGAATTGGACCTTTTCTCAAACGGCTAACGCCATTAGCGTTATAAGTCATCAGAATAAGTGTCACTTTTGACTATTCGCAAATATTTGATTGTAATCTCATCAGTAAGTGCACGTTGGTAACTGCCATCAGAATTTAATGATCACAGCAACAATAGCTTCTGCAATAATAACTCCGTTTCAAAATATGTCAAGGGATGTCTTCACAGGTCGAATGCAAAAGTTGGTCCATGTTGACATTTCTTGCTATTTTCTGCCAGTCTCCTATGTCTTCATGGTGCTTGGCTTTGATATCAGGTTCGATTTGAATCAAAACGGAAATGCAAAACTCCACCTTAATAAATTTTCTTGGCAGTTGTTGGCCAGAGCTTCTTATAACGTCCTCTGCATACTGCTGTTCCTCTGGGGAGGATTCTTCGGTTTCAACGACCTTAAGCTACACTTGAGCAAGATAGGATTAGAGCAAGGCATAACATACTTACTCAAAAGCGTTACTTTTTGGTGCAACTTTTTAATTTTTTGCATGCTTTTAAGACACCAGCGCCGACTTTCTGGATTTCTCTCCAGGACGCTATCAGAAGTTTTGGAATTTAGTAGAACACATGGTAGCAGTTTGGGCAATTGCAAGCCGTTCATAGTGGGATGTTATCTCTGGCTTATGATGGTTGGTGTTGTCAAAGTCTTTCATCTACTTCAGGTGGCGAAATTAATGATGACCAGCAATGAGTATGAACTTCCAGAAATACAATTTTTCGGTTTTTCTAACCCTGTTTTATCAACGGTCTCCTGCTTTATATACTATTCGGTCTGCATTTTTCTATTTCTGTTATCATGCACTTTGATGGTGACCATGTGTCTCTTACTTACTGTTTTGAAAGCCAATTTGGAGGTTCTTGGCAAGACCAACCTAAGAGTGTCCTGTAGCAACGTCTTGCACTGTGGCATTCAACAATTTCTGAAGCAACACAGAGCAGCCTGTAATCGAGTTCGTGGATTAAACGACCAATTTTCATTTTATATTTTAATTTGGTTTTTCTTCGAGTTTGTGGACATTACTTGCTCGCTACGTGCTGTCACTAACTCGGCACTACCAGATTTCATAAGAGCCAACTATTCGATGCTTCTGTCCATACTCCTCGTGTCTTTCATGGCTAAGTTTTTAATGATTTCATCTGTGACTTCGAAAGTAAGCATCAGGGCTTGATAAAGGGGGACATTTGATATAAATTAATTTTGGAAGGGGCTAAAAGATTTCAAGTGGCGTCCAAGATTTTTAATTTAAAAAAAAAATTCATATTAATCTTACATTTTAAACGAATTATCCCTGTACATGTTTGAGTTGTGGTACATTTTAAAAATATATTAATGTTTTATACAGGTATTACAAGTTCTTGAAAGTGTTCATATTGATGATGGAATCGATTTTGAAAATCCGCATCAGAAAATGCAGAGCTCTATGCTAATGACGGTGCCATTTTTATTTGAATTTATTACTTAATTTAACATTAGTTTGTGATTTTTCTAATTTTATCTCTCATCAGGTCAAATTTGCATTTCATACATATTGCCACAGAGTTTCGATGTTCACGCCATGCATTTCAGGATGGGGATTATTCAACATTAATAAGCAGTTACTCTTAGCAGTAAGATGCCAATTTTTAATTTGTTTCAAAAACTGAGAAACATGAATGAGATTCACCCAAAAACTGTACTATTTCTATTTTTGCCCTAGATATCCTAAATGGATCATCCCGCTTAATGAACTTTTTATAATTCGCAGGTATTTAGCTCTGCATTCGCCTACACGATAATTCTTCATACATTATCCAAATAATCGGTACAGAAAAATTATATTTGACGACACAAATGTTTCATTGAGATGAACCCTTATTTATAAAATGTCATTTATGAAATGAAACTTATACGTATAATTTTACACATTAAATTTTAACACAGGAGACTCAAAATTGCGGTTAGTTAAGAAATTTTTTTTATTGCTGCATAAAAATCAATGCCGTTTACAATAACCAGAAACAATTATAAAGTATTTGATTAGTGGCAGCAAAATTACAATCACTACAATAACGCGGTTTTAAACAAACAAATACACCAGTTGCATTCTAAATACATAAGTTGAGATCAATAACGTGGGTGTACACCTTTTTTTTTTTGCAATATGAAATTTCCAAGAAATGAAAGATGGATTTGCTATTGCATTGAAAATCACAGAAAAAAAATTACATCGAGTAAAATTTGTACTTTTTTCAGCTGTTCTTTAAACCTTTGTGGCCATTCTTAATGTACTGACACTGTTCTTATCGGACAGAAAAGAAAGCATGGTCCTCTTATTTAATCCAATTGCTCGAAAATATGCAAATCTTTAAATGACGAATAGCAATCCCTCTGATTTCCTTTTTCTTACTAAAAAACCTATCCTTAATTACTCTTGTAATTAAAATTGAGCAACAGCAGGCAAACAAGAAAATGCAAAATTTTTTGATGATTGGTGAGATCAGTAACATATGACTGGGCCCATACTTATCTGGACTTAAAAAGCAAATCAGAGGGAATTTACTTTACAATTTAGTATAAGCTAGCATGATAGTTCTTCCACCAAAATTGAATACCGCCTTTTTAGATCGGAAGTTAAGGTATTGCAAATCCTCGTGAAAAGTTTTGATTAATTGTTAGTTTTGCATTTCGGTTAATTGGAGTAAATACAGTAACGGGAAAATCACTTCAAAATAAAGCAGCCAACAAATGAAAATTTGCTACATATGAAAAAATTCTCGTAATTTTGTTAGTGAGCGACTTTCTGAAAATTGTTTCATTACTGAGTAACATGTTTTGCACAATTTTCAAACATTTTCTTGCATTTATTTCGAGCATTATGGAAACGTGCAAATATGCTATAGTTGGAAACAGAATTCACCGTACACTGAAGAGTATGTTAAGTAGTTGTTTAGTATGAATTGTGGGATAAAAACCCACAGAGATTTCAGTCCTTTAGTCCTAGCATGGTTAAAACTGGCTAGCAAAACATTGAATGCACAGTCTCGGTTTACACCAAAACCTATTTGGAGGTTCAGCTAAAGGGATGACCTTACGCACTGTGCCAACTGCGAGTTAACGCTATTTACAGGTTTTGGTGTATTATATTTGCTAGACTCGTGCATTCAAATTTCTTTGTTGGGACACAACATTTTCATACTTTTTAAATGCAATTTTTATTAATTTTTATTAAAATTCCAATGTTAACAGCCAGATTTACTCACAATTATACTTCTGTATGAAAATTGAGATCACCTTCTGATTTATTTGCACATTCACATTGTGGTGTAAAAGAAAATGTCTGGTTCTGAACACATTTATAAAAATAAACCCTAACACAACTTAGCTGCTACATTTTGCATATGGGACAGCTTTCGTCAAAAGTTTGTCACCGGAAGATAGATGTATACCACAAAGTTCAATATCTAACTAATAAAATGCAATATTGAAAAGTAAGGACAATTGAACGCTTGCAGTTGGAAGGAAAATTCAAAATGATAAATGCCATTTCGTGCAACGACTCTTTCAATTCATTTTACTAATAAAAACTTTACGTTAAATTAAAATTACACTAATTATTTCTGTGAATCCCAAATTAATTATGCTTCTGATGTAGAAATACAAGATGAATCAAAACTGCAATCAATTGAAGTTATCCGAACTACCAATACCGTATTTTAAATTGTTAAAAATTGCGAGACTACAGTGAAATTTTACTTGTTACTCCCGTTCCTGGTCAGATCAAACTAAATATGAGGAATTTTCCACCATTAATTTAGGGCGACCCCTATGCTCGAAGCAGCAATGAGGTCTACTTGATTTGAACGGACAATAAAAACGGGAGAATACTGCCGAGGACTGGAATGTGCAAGAGCAGTGTTTTTGTTGCACAGAAACGCACCAGGTTCACTTAACGAAATACGAGCGTCCATATTTTAGGAAGCGTATTTACATGGTTTATATCGTTAGAATCTTAAGAATTTTCTATCAGGCGAGCATATAGTTTCTGTGATTATGGTACATTAAAAAATAAGGGCAACGTAAATATAAACTTTCTTTAATTTAAACACAAAAATATGGAGTTAAAAAAAAAAATCTGTAATTCCAAGTGGAATTTGACTGCGAGACGATTAGTTTAAAAATCTGGACCTACAAGCTATACAGCTACAATAAAGCACCCAAAACAAATGAGATCGATATGAAATCAGAGCAGCCTGCTAATCAGTGGCTAATAGTCTCTTTGGTTTTGGCCCCTAGAGCGACGTTACACTTGTGTGAAATGTATAAAATAAGTTTGCAATATATTTTTTTCCCACGGACAAGCATTGATAAGAATTCTACACTTTCTACACGCTTTGACCGAGCCGGTTCGCTCGCATCCTCCCGAGTTAACCGTTTTTGATGGCAGGAGCCAGGTCCGCAAAATATGGATGCTGCATTGCATCGTCCGCAGAAATCCGCTGGACGGGATTGCAAATGAGTAATTTCTACGAGGATAACAATCAATTTGAAGGTTAGTTGGAAACCGCTAAAATGCGTAGGATTTTGTACTTGTCCCTTAACGATTTTGTATCATTCATAGCATAACAATACACTGTGCAAATTCCTTCAAAAGTTACGAAATATATCAAAACTTTACCTGCAGAAGATCACGTCCTTTTCCATTGAGTTTAGGAACCACCTGTGCAAATGTCATCGTTGGATGATAGCCTGGAAAAGGCTAATTTTTTGTGTGGTTTTCACCAGTTTAAACATCTGGTGGCTGCGACTATTTTTTATCAAGAAGCAGATCATTTGATACTCTGACTTACCTTGTAGTCCGGAAGTTGATTCATACCGGGCCAAGTGTCTTCGGTCGGCGTTCCCAAAAGCTTGAAAATTCGCTTCAGCTGGTCATCTACGTCGCTGCCCGGAAACAAAGGTCTCCCAGCATTGGCCAATTCTAAAATTGGCAGCACCCTTCTCAATGAAAATCCAAAACTACGATCTCCTTTGGAGAACTAATTTTGCAAGTAACTCGTACTTACAATTACCTGCATATATGCAACCGGACGACCACATGTCTATGGATGTGGTATAGAGCTTGGCACCAAATAAAACGTCAGGAGGACGATACCATAGGGTCACCACCTATAATTACGCTATTTGAAACTGGATGGGAATCGAGCAGGGAAGCTGCCTTTTGAGAGACTATGCATACCTCGGCGGAATAGCATCTGACTGGAATGCCAAAGGCTCTGGCAAGGCCAAAATCGGCGAGTTTCAACTCACCGTTCTGAAAAGAAGTATTATATATAAAAAGTCTCAAAGAAGAAAATGGTGATGCAGATTTCCGATTTCATTGGATAATTCTTGGTTTTAAATGCAAATCAGCATGGAAAAAAATACTTATTTCTCTACCTTGTTTATGAGAAGATTTTGGGGCTTGAGATCACGGTGAAGAACATTATGACTGTGGCAGAACGCCAGGCCTCTTAACAGCTGATACATAAATGACTGCATAAAAAAAGATGATATTTTGAAATCTTGCTAAGCCTCGCATTTATGACTCGTTTAGAATTTGCAAACCTTGACAACGTCTGGATCAATTTCGCCATTCAAACTGTCAAAATATTTCTTGAGATCTTGGTCGCAGTGTTCGAACACTAGGGTTAATTTTTTCTCACTGTGGAGAACATCGTGCAACCTAAAAAGCAGGGTTAACGTAGCCCGTAATTATTGCTTCTTGTAGTAAATTGCAGTTTTTAATGCTGAAAGCCACCCGCTACATACCTGACGATATTTTTGTGTTTTAATTCCTTGAGGAGGCAAATTTCTCGCAATGCTGAGGAAGGCACACCCTGCAAATACAGCAAACGTATGTAGGGGTTGCAACGCTTTCATCTATAAAAATGGGTTTTCTGTACCTCGTCATCGTCATCCAATCGAACCCTTTTCAAAGCGACAATTTCGTGACTTTCTCGGTTTTTTGCCTTGAAAACTGTGCCATATGTCCCTGCAAAACAAAATAAATATTTTTTTTTAAGATGCGCCTACCCAAAATTGCTGCAGAACTATGCATGCAAATGTCATCCGTGGCAAAATTGCATCGTCCATAATGTTTTTAACGCATATGGTTAAGCAATTCTAGGGTGTTGAATACTTTAAATATGTAGTTGCGTCTATGAAATAATTCCAAGGTTATTGCTGGTTCATAATTTTACGTTGAATATTTTCGCTGCATAACAAGCTTTAACAGGAAAGCCTGAAATTCAAATTTGATTTCGGGGCGGTCGCATCATTGTAGTTTTTTTTAACAACACCAAATCCAGACGCGAAAAGTGGCAGTCAAATATTAGAAAAGTAAAGTACCTTCTCCAATCTTTTCCAGTTTCTCATATTTCTGCATTGCAAGCAAAAAAGAAGATCATATATGGAAAAACTTGATTAGCGATCTGAAATTTTTTGAAAAATTCAAATTTACTTGTTTCTTCCGTTGCATCATGGGTAGCGCATTTTATAAGTGCTGCCCTCTAGCGTTGCTCCAGATTAAAAAACCTCCACCTTCATATTCGGTATTATCCTTTTATATCCAATCCTGCCTATAATTGTCACGGATATATGGTTTTTAAATAAATTCAGTTATATTTTAGACATCCCTGCAGTTGTACTTTTATTATTTAACGTATTTTAGATTTTATAAAGACGTTATAAAATTCATCCGCGGAAATAATTTCATACGACGTAGGAAAAGGTCGATTGCCAGGCGTTTAGCTTAATGCCTGGATCATGGCTTGGTAGGGCGGATTCGGAATCGAGATTGATTTTATTTCTACTATTTTAAGGGATTGCAAGAGGATAAAAAAAGCTCAGATATGTCGCGATAAAGCATAATTTCGATTAGCGAAATACAAGAAAGGACGTCCGAGTGAAGATCGGCTGAACGGCTAATTTTTGCGCGTTTTGGCAACCGTTTCCCCCACTACTTTATTCGGGTCTCGTGAACGCGTCGACCTTAGTGTCTGATGGTGATTTTGGATGCAACTATTCTACTTTTGTACATTTAAAAGTTTAGATTATTGACAACACGGGAAATGTCTGTAAAACGAAATTATCCGATGCAGCCTCCAACGGTATCTCCGAATCCACCGCCTGGATCGCAGAGATTTCCATCTTCGGATGGAGGAGGAATAAGGCGGAGGAGTCCGGCGTCCTATCAAGTAAGTGCTCTTTTTTGCTCCTTTCTTAAGCCTAATAGCCATGGTAATGAAATTCAGCTTTTTATTGCAGTTTTTTTGGCAAAGAAAGACAAATTAAACATTCGATTTATGTTTGGTGCTCATTTTTGTAGCTTTGAGTCCCAAGCTTAATACAGTTTGATCCATGATTGCGTAACTAAATATTGCTTTTTCCCAGACATCGGGATAATGCTAGACAGATATGTGATAAAAAATTAGATTTTTAAAATTTTTTTTTTCGGGAATACTTCATGAGGGATATATTATGCAGATCATATTTAAAGAGAAAAGATTCAAGGGGGAATTGGCATTGCTGAGCAAATAAATTAGTAATAATTTAGAGAAATACACGCAGGCTTATCTGTCATTCAGTAAATTTCAATATTTGTCCTGAAAAAAACAAGACATTTTCGAAGCCAATTTTAAAATGTCTTCATTTTGATCAATAAAGTTGTGATTATTTAGCATCCACTCCATGTGTTTTGTAATACCGCATGTCGTTGTAGAAATAAAATTTCTAACATTTTATGAAGCCTGTTATTTTCCCACAAAGATGATTTATATTTCGAATAGGATTGTTAGCCTTATAATCTTCAATATATTACATCTTTAATTAGAAGCTAGATGTTGATTATGGATTTTTAATAATGTCTCTTTGCGAATATGCAGATCTTTCATCTTCATGCCACCTCTCAACCAGTTGTTTTTATTATTGTCTCTGTTGATACTTTGTTCAAATCTAACATAAAAACAAACTACAACAAACTAAATACAATTCAATCTAGCTGAATTAAAGTTATTTATGGCAACTGTGTGTGGCACATTTACTTGACTATCTAAATGATTCTGTAATAGGAATTTGTGTGCACGTTTAAATTATTTAGTTCCTATGTACATTGATAATTTTTTTGGAATGGGCAATAGTCTATGGATTTTACTTAGATACTTTTTTTTTAAACATAGCCAATCACTGAGCCTCGAGGAACTTGGTATCCATCAACAGTCAGTAACGTTCTTCCTCCAGGACAGCCAGGAGTTGGTCAAATGCCTGGGCCTCCTTCACAAGGACCTCCAACTGCAGGGCCAGGCTCTCATTCTGGCCATACCTATTCAGGGCGAATGCAACCAGGTCCTGCAAGCCATGGCTTGGCAGCTGAGCTTTCGCGAAAGAGACCCCTACCAGACAACAGAGCAGCAATTCAACCAAAACCGTGTGTATTTTTCATAAATGTATAGATACCATACAATACACTGAAAGAAGTAGTAGATCATGTCGTGCTTTGAATCTTTCAGTGAATTTACTGCACCGTCTGTCAGCAAGAAGAAGAAAAAGATGGCAGACAAGATTCTGCCTCAAAAAGTACGAGATCTTGTTCCAGAATCTCAGGCCTATATGGATTTACTAGCTTTTGAGAGGAAACTAGATGCTACCATTATGAGAAAACGTCTTGATATTCAAGAAGCTTTGAAACGGCCGATGAAGGTAAGCTTTGATTCATTCGAACTTCATGTTGTCTTTATAATAATAGTATAAACTTCACACACACTAAATAATACAAAATTCATCTGACAGCAAAAACGCAAGTTGCGCATCTTTATATCTAACACCTTTTATGCTGCAAAACCAGAAGGCGAGGTACATAAAATGTGGCATTTAGTAGACATTTTTGTTATCATGGTTACTAATTCTTCGTCTAAATCATCAGGAAGGTGACGACGGGACTGTCGCATCTTGGGAGCTGCGTGTAGAAGGCCGTTTATTGGACGATGTATGTATCTATTTTGTAGGCAAGCCTGTAATTTTTATCGGGGTATGTGTTTTTAATTATTTTTTACTTTTGTGCAGCCACCGGTTGGAAAAAATGACCCCAATAAGGTGAAGCGAAAGTTCTCCTCGTTTTTCAAAAGCTTGGTCATAGAGTTGGATAAAGATCTGTATGGACCAGATAATCATTTGGTGGAAGTAA
The DNA here is from genome assembly GCA_034698905.1 of Xestoiulus laeticollis. Taxonomy (NCBI): domain Eukaryota; kingdom Metazoa; phylum Arthropoda; class Diplopoda; order Julida; family Julidae; genus Xestoiulus; species Xestoiulus laeticollis. The sequence goes on along the minus strand of JAQGCC010000003.1, from coordinate 51,119 downwards.
GTGTATTTTAATGAGCTATGAATCTTTAAATTCAAATTTATATTTAAAAATCGATCGTTAAAATAGTGGCACCGCACACCAACTACTCAAGAAACTGATGGATTTCAAGTGAAACGACCTGGTGATAAAAATGTCAGATGCACTATTCTTCTGTTACTTGATTACCAGGTAAGTGCCTTTTTGTGCCTCGTGGTTTGCCTTATTTTAGATCCATTGCATCAAGGTAATTTTCATAAACATGCTAGCGGAATTTTGGTCATTAAGTGCCTTGTTAAAGCCTGTCATGTTTATCCAACAGCCACTGCAGTACAAGCTCGACCCAAGATTAGCTCGACTTTTAGGTGTACACACGCAGACTCGCCCCGTGATCATTAGCGCTCTTTGGCAGTACATTAAAAACCACAAACTGCAGGATCCTCACGAACGGGAATTCATTAGGTGTGACAAGTATTTGGAACAGGTAATTTTTTGTGTCTATGTTTCCTCTAATTAAGCGAGACGATGTTGGGATTAAGTTTCTAACCAAGTTATTTTATCGCATAGATTTTCCAGTGCCCAAGAATGAAATTTGCGGAAATTCCACAACGACTCAATCAGCTTTTGCATCCTCCAGATCCAATTGTCATTAATCACATAATCAGGTATATGTACGTCTTCATCTTTTTGATCTATGCTAGGTTAATTCACACGAGTGCGTTGGCCTCTTTCTCACCTGTTTTTTTTTTCTACTAGCGTGGAAGGTCCTGATCAGAAGAAAACTGCATGTTATGACATTGACGTGGAAGTGGTAAGTACGGTCGTTTCTTTACCATATCGTCAAAATATATCGCTGATTTTAATTTCGATGGAACATGACTTTAGGACGATACCTTGAAAACCCAGATGAACAATTTTCTGCTTTCAACGGCCAGCCAGCAGGAGATACAAGAGTTGGACAATAAGGTAAAATGAAATTGGCTGTTATCATAGAATTTATAAACTAAAAAAAAGTTAATATTTATCTACTACAACGGGTTCATTGATTTGAAATGTATTTTATTTTTGCAGATCCACGAAACCGTGGAGACTATCAATCAATTAAAAACAAATCGAGAATTCTTCTTGAGTTTTGCAAAGGATCCGCAGCAGTTTATTAACAAATGGCTCATTTCTCAAACCCGTGATCTGAAGGTAAATCTTTTCTCCTGTTCGTACTTTTTCACGCGCCGACCAAAACTAACTCTGCAACCTTTTAATAGACGATGACCGACGTCGTTGGCAATCCCGAAGAGGAACGACATGCAGAATTTTATTACCAGCCATGGGCGCAAGAGGCCGTGTGCCGATATTTCTACAGCAAGGTATCGTTGGTCTCCTTAAAAACATGCAGCATTTTTATCGTGATCCGAAAATGAGCCGTACGTTTCTTTACAGGTTCAGCAAAAGCGAGCCGAGTTGGAACAAGCTTTGGGAATTCGGAATGCTTGAGGACATTTTAGACATTCGAGCTTTTAAATTCATCCAGATTCCATAGCCTACAATTTGATCTGTTTCATTGTGTATTTCGTTTTTTTGTACAAGGTAATGTCGTTGTCCCAAATAATCAACTACACCATTTTTTGTCATATTTTGCATTTGCCTCCCATTGGACCTGGTTGGCATTTACATGTATTTTTATTTTGGACAATTGATTAATTATTGTCTTGATATTTGAAATTTTCATTGATAGAATGAATAACAGCTATCGGTTTTAAAATTAATTGCCACAAAGTATTTAGTTGAATGTATAATTATCTTCAAATGTTTGTGGTAATTAAATCCAAAAGTTCCAAGTTTAATTGTTAGCGCTTTAATTATTGAGAAATTTCGCCAAATTAAAGCTGTTTATAACTGTGTTTAAACTACATGTATGGGATTGGGGTAGCCTAGGGAATTTTTTAATGGAATTGAAATCAAGGTCATGTAATAGTGAATTAGCAAATGAAAATCATTTCAATTTGTCATATAATAAACCATTCCTAATTGAGTTTTTTAGTGTTTCCATTTATTGCTATAATATGCCTTATTCGTACTTGCTTTGGAGCGCCGTAGGGAAAATGTCATTCTTGGCAGACGATTCTTATCCTATAGGAGATTAGGAGGTTGTTTTTGAGCAGAGGATCAGCATTCAGCATTTGATGGTAAGAAAAATAATTGTACAAATAATGATTACTACCTAAGAGTGGTTTTAGTTTATGTACGTGTATCTAGATAAATATTGTATGTAAACTTTATGCCATCTTATGTTAATTGTGATATTCATGTACTAGGCGTACTGCCAGGTTACGTGCACATGATGCACGTGCATCCTACATGTAGGCCTACTGTATGTCATAAAATCTTATTTTATGTATTGGTCCCAAAGTTTTTGCTACATTATTACTACATTTTGAAATTCGCAAACTTTGTTGCTGTAATTGTAAAAACACTGTTCGCGAATAGGCCTATTGTATTTGCATAATTAAGCCAATTTGATTCACATTAACATTATTAGACAGGTGTTAATTAAAAATAATGGCGAGGGGAATTTAAGTGGTACGTACAAAACTGTGTAAAAAAATATACTGGGGCCTGAAAAGCCAGTTACAGTACATTCCTGTAAGATAACCTCTAGTCAGGAATGTGATCGTAGCTCGCCACATTCCACGGGATCAGCTGTTACCCAGCAGACCCTGAAAATAGGCTACGTTGTATATAAATGTCAGATGTTTGTGTGTGTCAAATTGTGTGAAGTAGACCATGCTGAAAATCAACTACAGATTAAGGCAGATTTTTTGTGGCTAAAGGTAAAAACAGCGTAGAACATGGAGCATGACATGGCCTTGAAATGCAGCGTTTCAATTGGGCAATCTGAAATTCCCGCTATTGTAAAACCAATCGAAACGCTGCATTTCAAGGCCATGCTATTCCATGCTTTACGCTGTTTTTACCCTAAGATAAAAACTTTCATGCTGACCAGGCTTTTTTCATTTCAGTTTTATATGAATGATGTGCTTGTGGTCAAAAACACACTAAATGACTTCGACGCATGATGGATTCTTCAGAAATTACTCCTGACACTTTAATTGGTCACCAAGCAAGGACTCTCACACCTGCTGAAGTATCAAAGTTAAAGAGTGATACTACGCTAATATCAGAGTTCAAGCAAAATAAATTGGAGAAAGAAGCTCAGAAAAATTGGGATTTATTTTACAAAAGAAATGGTACCAACTTTTTTAAGGATCGACACTGGACAGTACGAGAATTTGAAGAGCTTTGTGGGGCAGTCGCCGACAAGGTGGGCATACGAACAATAACTGGTTCGAGTGTTGTTTCTTAAAATAAATTTGCTTTTCGCTTTCTGATCCCCAGAGTTCTTCTCCGACTAAAATACTGTTGGAGGTTGGATGTGGTGTTGGAAACTTTATATTTCCACTGATTCAGCAAGAATTGGGTTATTTTATCTATGCTTGCGATTTTTCCTCACGGGCGGTCCGCTTTGTCCAAGTATGTGCTCAGAGATCTGGTAACTAGTTAAATATTTTCACTATAAAGCCAACATTTTAATGCTATAATTTCATCTTTATTGACTATTAAAAATGAAACATTGTGCAAAGATCAATTAAAATAGCTTTAATTGAAGAAAAAGTAAAATTACAATGAATTGCATACAAACTTTTTTTAATTTCAGGAAAACCCATTATATAGCAAAGAAACGTGTTGCGCATTTCAATGCGATATTACAAAAGATAACTTGAATACTTTGGTGCCAGACAACAGTGTCGACGTTGTTAGCATCATCTTTGTTTTATCTGCTCTGCACCCCGACTTAATGCTGTCGGCTTTGAAGAATATTTACCAGGTAAACTATCTTAACTTTATTATCCCATAATTTCTACTAATCTGGATCTCTTTTACTGGTTTGATGCACCATCTGTAATTTAACAAATATATTTGAATTGATTTTATGAAGGTAATGAAGCCTGGTGGACTTGTTCTGTTTCGTGATTACGGGTTGTATGATCAGGCCATGTTGCGATTTGCACCTGGACACAAACTTATGGAGAACTTTTACGTGCGTCAGGATGGCACGCGAGCGTACTATTTCTCAGAAGGTTAGTTTTATTTAATCCTCATAATTGTATGGTGCTTAATTGTTTTCATAATTTGCATTGTTGAATTTGCCTAGTTTTAAATAACTAGGCAGTCTCTTATTATCGGCGTTCCTTCGGATTGGTGCTTAATGCCTGCTATATGTTTCACAACACCAAAATAGTATTTTAGAATAGTTCCTGGTGGTGCTCTTGGTTCTTTGCTTGCAAATCTGGTTTACTCTCGGCTTCCAGGATGAATGCTTTAGCAATAGCTGAATGGATACTTGAAATTGGTTTTTTTTCTGAGGCAAAACACTTGGTTATTTGATTTTTGTAGACGCAGTGGCTAAATTGTTTGAAGATGCTGGTTTTACGTTGGAGTCCAACGGTTACGTGCAAAGGCAGACTGTTAACTTTAAGGAAGGAATAAGCGTGCCTCGGGTTTTTGTCCAAGGCAAATTTCGTAAACGTGTTCGTGAAAGCTAGCTAGGCTTTTTGGTTCATAATAAAATAATAAAAATACACTAAATTATTTAAGTTATACATTTCGTCGTGAACAGATATTTTCCTTTATTACATATTTCTGAACTACCAGTTAGCCAATTCATTTAGTAAATAATATGATTTTGTTGATGCAGTTTAGCAGGATGTTAGTCCACTTAAGTAAATTCTGGGTTGAATCTTATGAAATGGGATAACACATTTTATTTTAATCTGTCTTCCCGGATTTAGTTCCATCTGTGCATTTATCAAGTGTTCCCATGTGGAGGAGCGATTCACAGTAAGAAAATTTGCTGATAAATAGTGATATATTATTGGAGAAATGAAGGTTTTCATATATCCTCTATTTTGGCTACTAGCTGATACAGATACTTGACAAATCCTTGTTAGCTGTTGCAAATATGTTCATACATGTACATCTAGGTGTGTACTGTAAATCTGGGAGATAACTTGTGTAAATGTTTCATTGTTACTTTATGCGTTGTTACTTTATCTTTACACATGCTTTTGCAAGGTTTAGTTTTATTCAATTTTTTTTTTGAATCCAAAAATATAATGTATATTTTTTTTAAATCTATAAATATTCTTTCAAATACAAATACAAATGACCGCCCTACACGACACCCTCCCTACCTATAGCCACATGTGTCTACTCTAGCCTCCGTCACTAAATTTCCCAGCCTAACGTCACCACACTCACACTTCTCCCCCTCACACGCTGTATCCCTTAGCGGCGTATAAACCCTCAATAAAAAAAAAAAAAAAAAATACAAATGTACATGTATCTAAAACTTTATAAATTAAGCCAAACACTCGATTTCTCGTAAAATACAATTAATTTTTAATTTCAATATTCAATATGTACCCGCATTTCCTAAATACAGGGTGTCAGAAATTCTCTATACAACTTTTAATTCTGAAAGAAAAATAAAATAACCAATGCAATGCAGTTAAACAAATCGTTAATATACGATTAAAGCAAAGTGGTGCAATACAAATTCTGCGCATTCTAGTTAACCCATTATATCGGAGAAAATGAATGAAGATAAATTTGAAACACCCTGTACACGTTAAAGCATCAGCTGCTTGAAGGAATTGAACACATTATTTTCAATTCACGAATTTCGTATGCAATTCGATTGAATCGGTTAGTTGTCTTTGCAATGCCAATAAAGTGAATTATTAATAAAAATACTTGAAAAGATTTGAATTTAAATACTAAATTAAATAATAGATGCATTCTGTTGAACTTTATTTAACTGAGTGGCAGCTAGCCAATTTAATTCTGTCTCTAATTTCATTTCGACATGATTAAGCGTTTAAGATAAAAAAAAATGCACAATTTCTTCTTTTTACATATACTTCTAAAATTTCGTTCGAAGCATTTTTTTTACTATCCAAAATTGGGCAATTCCTTGGAGTGCACTTGCATAATGTGACAAATGACTCTTCTGCTTCAACTTGCTCAACCAAATATGGGCATAAATTTACATATTCAGTTTATATTAAACCGACTTTAATTTATGGTCATATTGTCTCAAATTATATTTACAACCCTTTTTCAAAATATTATTAAATTAAATTATTCATGGCCATCATACAACGTATTTAGATGAAAATGAAAAGTGTAAATTTTGATATGAAACTGAGTAGTGATTATCTTAAAATAATGAAATTTGAGTGAGATTTATTAATATGTCACGCTATCGAGAAAACCTGAAACACTAAATTTGGTTTGAAATTCAATTTATACATATTTTTCTTAAATTGTAACAAGAAGTCTATTATAATTTCTATACTCTAGATTTGAAAGGAATTCCTCGATACAGGGTGTCCCGTAATCCTCAACTTTGATTCTAAATGAGAATTATATTAATGGCATTATTAACTTATTAACCGAAAAAAATATTCATTAAAAGCTTTAATGTAACAATTATAGCTTAAATTGACCACTTAAAAAAAATTCGGAGAAAATTTGTGAAGATAAATTTCTGACACCCTGTAAACGATATAAAAGCATCTTTGCACTACGCTAAAATGCCTATTGCTAAGTTACTAATTACAACTTAATATTATTTGCCAAGAAATGTTTTATGCATGAAGGTACACCATTTCTATTGTTAATAAAACAATGAGTTTATCAGCTTATTTGAATGCTCCTATAAGAAATCTGAAGGGACGGACTTCATCCTGCATCCGCTTTTACTATACAAGTATTACTTTGACTTTATAATAGAATATCTTATAGCATATTTCAATATGTATTGTACATATACTAATTGTATTATACAGTTGTATTATATTGGAATTAAATTATGTATGTAAATCACTATTGAAACGCGCTATATTTGGAACAATCTTAAGAACAAATACGTCTTGCAGAATTTGAGTATATTGAAACTAGGACACATGCTATTGATATTAAATATAAATGACGAAAATTGAATGAAATGGGTTTTGGTTAATTAAGAGATGGGGAACTCTGGACATTTGCATGAGACGCGTCCATCTGTCCAAATGCACTTATCCAAAATCTTTTCTGAATTCACGATTCCGATAGAACGGTTGAATAGATGTCTTGAATATTTTATCATATGAAAATAAGCGTCGACGACCAGTGCATAATTAACCCTTTTGACACCACATATAAGCATATAGTGAAAACTGCCTTTCATTTCCAGAAATTCGCCTAAATGTCCACCACTTGTCCGATTCTCCAGGCCATTGATTGTATTTGAGCAACGTCCTTATCCCTTCTGTTCGCCCACAGCAAATGGTGAGTGAAATTAAAATTTCATTATTTTCCTGCTCAACACTAAATGTATGCATAGATGACTATCGATTGATCCTTGTTGCACAACTTTTCTGTTTATGGAAATGAATTTCAGTCATCTTTTAGACCAGCTCTATTTGACTAGCATGAACTAACAAAAGGGCATGGATGAGCTATTGTTTTTAATAGTATAATCTGGTTTTCCATCCATCCAATCATGTTTTTCATTCAGCCATTTTCAGAAATTTACCAAAAAGTCTTCCTTCCACATTTTAGTACATTTTATCTGAAAAAATGTCGTTTTTGGTTAAGCATAATCATGTGGATATATCCAAACCAGAAACAAAACATAAGCAACAAGAATTTTTGACAATAAAAAAAAACAACTTACAATTTTAATTTAGGTAATAGGGACGGTAAACATCAAAGCAAGTTGTATTTCTGAATAGTTGGGGGTCATAGGAGAAACTCTATATATTTTTTTTTCATGCATTGACCGAATATCTGCTTCTATTCTGAAATTGGTGTCAATGTCCTGTCATACTGCAAATCGTTGGGCTCTACAGTGTACCACAGTAATCGAAGAGAGATAGTTTTTAAAATGTGCTAAAACGCTACTCTCATTTTACATCAATTTATATAATGTTGTCAACAAGTACCTAATTAGCACCTACTAGCGACTTGAGCCTTTTGGCATTGTTTTTCAAGGATGGCCCCTTATACTTCAACTCTTGTAGCGACATGTCATCAACATGGCAAATGTCATGTTTTTTTATGGACAGATTATGTAGTTTATATAGTTTTGTGTTATTCGCTTTTCATTTCGATATAACTCCTCCGCACTATTTATATGTAAATCAAGCACTTCAAGGATTGAGTCCATTGAGAATGCATTGTATTATATTGTATTGCATTGTTGTGGAAATTCTGGCTTTTTTGCATAAACTATTTTCACAATGTAGGACATACTAAAATAGGAAATTTTTGAGCTAACACTCGGTCCCATTAGAATCTGCAGTTTTTTCTTACTTCAGAAATCCTCATATTTTCAATTTCCTACAACCCCAAACTCAGTATTATCCAAGTATGGGCATATAGATGTTTTGATTCTTCCCCTAACATTGTAAACAAATAAATTTGTCTGCATTATTGTGTTGAATATATATAATTAACCTCTGATAGACGTTATTTAACGTAAGTCCCTTGATGTCGTACTGTGGTGGAAAACTCATTAATCTAGAACGTCATTACAAACCAAACATTAAAACCTATTAACTATATAACGTGGTTTTGAAACAAGTAATTACTTGACGAGAGAATATTTAGCCATAACATTTTATGATCAAATTCGCTAATGTATTAGCCCCCCTACTCTTTAGCATTATATGGTTCAAACTACGTGTACGTTTTTCGAAAATTTACGTTTGTAGCATATTATTCAATTTCAATGATAGATAAAATATTATAATTTAAGTTAAAATTTATCACGCTTTGGTTTTTTTGTTAAATTACTATTTGTATAAAAGCTTATTGATAGATTATGCATGTATAGCAATTTTATAGACAATCATAAAAGTTTGCATGCTTGAAACCTAGTAAAAGTTTAATGAGGCTTAACAAGTTCATAAATAGGCCTATCATTTCCTCGAATTTCTCTCGTAATCTTCATAATGACTAAAAAAATGAAAAAGTTACATGACTGTCGCTAACCTTTGAAGTGGAGGAGATTTAAATCATGATAATTGTTAGGCCTGCATTAGTTGTTAAGCTTTAACATGCCTTTTATTTTAATGGTCAAACTGCTGTTTTGATTTAATGAAGTGTCATTGCTGGCCATTAATATTTCGACAATGCATTCTCTACTTTTCCCTACAGAATTCATTTTCAAAATTTAGTCTGCTATTACTGTATAATGTATACTGATGCATTTTTTATAAAATGGGTAGTGCTACACAGACAAAATTTTGCTTGAAAATTATTAGTGGTTTGCTTTTCTGGTTCATAAATGTGAACCAACTTTCAAAGTTATTTGCTGTACTAAAAGTTGATTTTTTTTTCTTCTTTTCGACAAATTGATTCATGGTATGATGAATTTGAGCGCGACACTCGTATTTCAGCAGTTATGTTGGATGTGGAAGTGCCATTAAAATAGCTCTCACCCTAGATAGCAGACTGTTCTTTTTTAAAAAATGGCAGAAGTTTATAATATGGTAAACGACCATTAGAAAGTTGTGTAATTTAAAACCCAGAATGCAGCTTGAAAATGAATTAATCTTTTTTTTTTGTTAGATATCAAGTGGCATGAAGGCAATGATACATTTCTGAAAGTGACAACCAACCGTGCACTCGCGTGAAAGCGACTTCATTAATAAGTTTCATCCATCTGCTATGCAATTTCAGCTTATCATTCCAAAGTGCAATTTCAAAATCGCTTCCAGAATGGAGAATTACATTAGTCTAGCTTTTTGATATGCCAAACGCTATTTTAGCTTATTCTGAAGTTATACTTCCCCATCGATTTATTATGCTGATTCCTATTCTAACAAAATTAATGATAGTGGGAGTTATATCATTACAGCATTTTTCCAAATGTTTACTTCTACTAATTCAACCTTGGGATTTAGTTGTATCGTTGCATTGATGAGAAGATATTTTATATCTTATTAATTGCTTCTGTGTAGCCTACTTCCCATGTCTGTCGAGACAGCGATCCATTAGGATATTAAATGAAAGATTATAAAATTATAGGATGCCAATCATTGGAAGCTTGATGTTAATCTCAATATTCAGTTCATGAATAACATTTTTATATACATAACATATTATATTATACATTTAGAAACAATATGAATCAGAATTTTAATAAGGCTTCATAGCCGATATCGATATAAGAAATCATTTGATCGCATTAAGATCAAAGGCTCTCCATGCATGGATCCATATTTGACTTCATTAACCTAAATGCACCTTATTTGGCTTTTTGATACACAGATGACGCTGCAGCATATTATGTTGCTTGGAAACAGTTGACAAATCCAGCTATTTTTGATCCGATATATTTCGTTTCACTTGCAAGCGATTCCATGGTGTTTAAGAATGCTTTTAATGGAAAGTCATCCATGCGAACAAGCCTTAAAAGTGATGGGAAAATAATCACACCATCAAATTAATTCGGCTCAATGACGTCATTCCCTGCAATTCGTCCTGATAGGTGGACATTGCAAAGGCGTGAAACTCCGTATTAATGACAATTAAACACAGATTTTTCATGCCGAATTCTAGGAAGCAAAAGGCCGTTTTGAAAATCTGTGCATTATCAATCAAGAAACACGACAAGTTGTTTAGTTTCAAAAAGTAATATATTCGGATAGAACAGGGAAATCACGGGTTATATAAAGCAGTTGCTGAATTATGAACTCATTAACGAAAGCGTTAATGACGTTGCTTTCTGTAAATAAACATGTTGGAGAGGCCTGCAGGCGTCAGTCCCAGGAATTGAGGCTTGTAATTAATCAAAATAATATGACAATACCCGGATCAAACATGTCGACATTTGATAGCTCTCGATGAACCACTACATGACCAATAAGCTTGTATTTTTTTTTATAAATCGTTCTCATTTTATCAGGTTTGCTTTTGATTTTTACGATAAAGGACCTTTTAGTAATGGTAGAGAAACGAAACGGAGTGGAAAACACATTGGACCGTAAACTTGGAGATTTTCAAATGGATTTTAAGCTGCCTTTGACGTACCATTTGATATTCATAAATAGACATCGCTTTTACACATGTAGCTATTTTAAGAATAATCATTTTTGTAGTATTAAGAAAAAGTACAAGGATATTTCTCTAAATATCACTCGCTTTCGTATGCTTCCTTCCAAACTTTTCTTTATATTGGTACTGCCATATCATCAATATTCATTTATTAGCCAAAGGTGTCGTTAATGTTTCTGCAGTAATAAACTATACAAGTTTACATGTAGTTTTAACTGTTTGCTACATATGCTTCGGGGTATGCCATCGACTTTATTCAAATCCAATTTTTGACTTGTGTCAAAAATTGTACAATTACTACAGGCGTTTGGAATAACAATGTTCAACGACAGGTTACATAGTTATATTTCTGTTTTTATTTCAAGGCGTCGTATAAGAAATTTTGTGGGGTTTTGTTGCAAAATATCGCAATAAGTTTTTTATTTCTGTTTTGTTTCCGTATTTCGAATAAGCTCATATCGAGCTGTTACAAATTGCCTGGTGTGTGGTCTGCTTAATCGAGTCATACTTTTTATGCTCTGTTCATAGGAAATACTGCAGCACTCCTCGACATGTAATTCTTGAAATGTATTCCTTATACAGCCGTTATCACAGTTTAACACTTATATCATTTTTGCCAGCATTCAAGGAATTTACATCATTTGTTTATATTTACTTACTTTACAGTTATCTGATATAGAAATGAAAGAAAAATTTCAATATAGTTTCACTTTTCGCCATCTTTTGTATATACATTAGTTTTGCGGGATTCCTTTAAGCATTTTAGGGTAAATTGTAAAGTTTCTGTGAATACCGACTTACAGATAATTTAAATTTTGAATTACCAAAATATGACCCAAAGAATAAGGTTGCTCACCTAAGCTCTGAAGTAAAACTACCAGCAATTGCAAACCAATTTAGAGAGATTTGGGTTTTTAGAACGGTGGCCGGACGTTTCCGCACAGTAATAACTCCGCACAAAGCTAGATCAGGTTAGGTTTAGTTAAGTTAGCAGAAAAAAAGTTTGGAAATTTGAATTTGGAAGTAGGTTTGCCACAAACCTCGAATTTCTTAAAAAACGATTAACACAATAGATAATGAAAAAGTTTGAAATTTTGCCAAATAGCAAATTGTGACCCAGAGACAAAAAAAAATGGCCCCACGCATAGGTTTTCCACAAGCCTTGCTTTTGTAAAAGCCACAATATCTTAGAAGTGCAATAAAACAAGATATTCGTGTGTGGTTTCTTTGTCTTTGCCGAACATGGCTTGAGGTTCCTCCTCGTAGTTTTCATCTTGATGTTAGTTGGTTTGGATATCCAATCTTTCCCCGTTCTAAACAGTGAACTGCTCCCAGTTCCTCTCTCACTCTGTGTGCTGTTAGCATCTCTGAAGAAGTGAGTCCGTGCCATTGCTAGAGGTCTGTGCTTTCCCATGTGGATGCAGAAGCCCATGTGTCCCGTGCTATACGGTTGTGCCCAACCTTAAAACCTTAAAAAGGTTTCCTACGAACCCTGGCTCCTAAGACGGGATTTGCTCACCGGATAATGTGTCTCTGATGCGCGTCCGCGCTTTTTTTCAACCATTTTTTATATTAACACCTTCGAGGACCATCATGCCCAAGGAATTTCTACTTTCCCGAACTTTGGGAATGTGTGCATTTTTAGTGCTCGCTTTGCTCAGGATTATCCCCACCGCTTCTGCCTTCAATTTAGATTTGAAGACTGCCCTAATCCACCAGGGAAAGCAACCGCAAAGTTTATTTGGATTTTCAGTTGCTTTGCACCTTGAAAGGAATACTAGTTGGTAAGCCAATGTTTTTAACCCCCTCTTTTTTGGTGGCTCTGGAAGCCGCGGGATGGAGCCACTTCCGGTGGGCTAATTTTGACCAAGAAGTCAATGGACAGTGCTGCAAACTTCGGTTAACTGAGTTAATATGCCAATTTGGTTCTTGTAGTCCTGATAGATACATTGTGAGAAAATGTTGCGGGAATGTGTGCACTAAAATCTACATGTGGTGAGATTTTCCCCCCAAATACTTATCACTATTCAGTATAGGCTACTTCTAAAATAAAAATTTTAAAATTGGGAGAATACCCCCGGCCAATATAGAGGAATAAAGTAATTAATGTAATTGTTTAGATGACATAATTATTACAACACAAAAATGTCTATATCAGATTGATAATTAACTGATTACTGTATGTCAAAGTCTATCTTTAAGTTTTAGAATTAAATTATTTTATCAGAGTATATAATGAAAATATTTGGTTACATTAAATTGTTCATTAAAAACTAGCTATTGTAGATCTTATGAAATGTTTTCGCTTTTTTGCCCAACTAAATTAATGGGACTTCTAAGTGGGAAGTAATTCTATCTCTGGGCAATTGATTATTCCACTTAATTTGAATAATTAATGGAACATGTTGTTACAATTGTTATTAAAGAGTTACATGTAGGCTACTAATATTAATCATGATTAAAATTTCATGAAACTAGTTAAACTTTATATCAGACATTTCGATTTTGTACAATTGTATGTTGAAATCAAATCTGGAATAGTTAAGTAAAATAAACTGCATATTTTGGGAAGCAATTGAGATCGAAAACGATTAATTAAAAATAAAGTACTACAGTATATCTGGTAACAACAAAACTGCGATTCAAAGTTCAATGCGTTTTATACATGTACATAACAGGAAGGGACTAGTGTTTAGTTCGAAATTACAATTGTAAGGTTTATCTTTGTCAAGGTTTTGTCCATTTAGAAATCCATCATAATAAATGATTCAGAATTATTAAGCGAGAACCGCAATGCGAGCGCACAATTGAAATAGTAAATTAAAGGCAATGATGCATAATTGAAATTCTAATTAAATCACATTAATGCAATTTGAGATCTTCAAATCGCCTGTTTTGAAAAGACGTATAGACAAAATCATGCCATTACGATTATTAATTGGATGCGGATGCCCAATTTATTATAAATATTAAAAAATGGATTTGTCGAATGTATATCAACTAACAATTTCCAAGTTTAAGGATTCTGAAAATCGATGATAAAATTTGTAATTAAGGCAATTATGCAACTAAGTGTATTGCCCATGGAGCAATTATATATAATGCATAATTGATCACATACTTTAAGTTTTCTGCAAAATCGTTTATTTCCAAAAAAAAAAAAAAATAAAAAATTGTTTTCTATCTATGACATAATGTCATTCTGGCTATTATATATTTCTAATATTTAAGCAATTTTCACAGCAATCCCCTCCATAGTTGACAGTTGTCTTTTATTAAAGCGTTTTAACAAGCGTATAATCGATGTGGCTTTAAAATTTAAGATTCTTTTCTACAGTGTGCTTTAATATGTAATGATCCAAAACCTTGTTGTCCACTATGGGACTATCTTTTCAACACGTATCAATAAAATTGACTTTGAAAGCAATCAAGACACAATATAGTTTGTTTGACACGCACGCTCCTGATGATACGTTCGAGTGTCAGGAAATTAGCATGGACCTATCACTATATATTTTAACAATTTCGCCCAGAATTAATGCCATTATAATGCATACTTAGATTTTATTGCAGGCTTTGATTGAATCACGCATGCACTTATCTTTGTTTACACGCGTTTGAAATTGAATTAGGCCGTGATTATACGCGACCCTGCAAGAGTTGCACGCAAATTTGTCTCATCTGAGGTAGGCCTAGCAAACTTTGTTCATCAGGCTATAGTACTGTATAGTATGGGTTTGCCATTGCCAATGGGTCATGTGGTCGTATAAATGCTTATTGAAGATGTATAAACTCGTGTACGCCTATATGGATTTTCAGATATTGGTATCCTGGTAATTAATGCCATGCTTAATAGCTGGAATAATAACACGCTTAAGGCGAGTAAAATAAGTTAATATTGCAATTTAGTTTTGGGATGCGATGGAGCAGTTCATTAGAGAGACAAATGTTGTGAACATATTCATGCCTATTTTGATGAATTTTATTACGGAGGCCTACATGAACTGTATATATGCTGTATGCCTCATCCTAAAGTACACCAGGATATTGCATATTGCATATTGCATCCTTTACCCAAGTGAAACCAACAGTTGTGATGAATGTTTATTATTCTGCATTGTTCTGATAAAATTTTGAAACCTTATTTTATATTTTTGGCAAAATTGTTATCAGAAATTGTTGTCAGATGGCAGAATTGTGCAAATCATATATATTATAATTTCATGTTTATAAAGTAAAACTTTTTTAATCCAGCTCTGTGATACTACTATCATGTGAAAGGGACGATATTTAGTAAAAATGAAGGAACTATTTCCAGTGATGATGACCTTAAAGGAAGCATTGATAATGATTTTCTAGTTTTTTATTAAAGGACTTTGGTACATATATTGAAAGATTGGATCTATAAGAACTTCACATGGACAGAATTGTTCAAATCGTTTGAAAACGCATTATTTGAATTGAATTGCATGTAATGGATTTGTATAAGAAATATTTGATGAATTTTTTATTGTGAATAAATACCCGGAGAATTTTTTTCTATTGCTTTCTGGGGGTTTTATTTGTGAGAAAAACCCGAGGCCAACCAAAACTCCTGATACATACCCGGGGTCGACCAAAATGAAACGTACCAATTAAGGGGAAAAAATTCTCCGGGTATTTATATATCATATCGCATAGGGTTTTTATTTTCAGATATCAACCTCACCTCATGCGATATATATACATGTACATTTTGCCCGATTTTAGGATCAAGTATCATGCTTGAGGCTAAACTGCGACAGGAGTATAACCTTCATACATATCGAATATGTGTATGGGCTTTAAGAATTATTGAAAAAGATAGTATGCTGTATAGGGTAACAATTAATATATAGCGTCACCAATCTGGAAAAAATAGGAACAGCAATGTATGCAATTTGTGCATTGTAAGCTGAGATTTCCACTTGTATGCTTTTTTTAACACCTAGTTTATTAGGTTAATGACAATTTTTATTCTCTCTAAGAAGGGAAAAGTGCTTTGAAATTATGTGGAAACTGTTGCATTTTGTGTGATATTAGTGAATCCTTTATACAGTTCACTATACTATATACTGATACATTTGATAAACGTTAGGAATACAGTAGCCTAGAATTGCCATTTCTAATTAAATATATCTGATGTTTAAAACAGTTCGATATCGTCATCAATTTTTATTTTTTCAACTTGTATTTCAAAATGTTGTAAATACATGTAGTACTAGATTATGTAGTTCAAGAATAAGAGTTATTACGAGTAAACAATTTTCTGAACTCATCCATTCATAAGTTGAAGATAAAACTTCAAATGGCAAAGATGGTTATCATCAATAAGTTTAAACACACTTTTGGTTTCATCTTACAACTTTTTATTATGTTTCACCCACTATTTGTTTCTATTTCCGAGTATTTAAGAATATGGTATATGAAACCATCTGCGAATTTGTACAATGGCCATTTCTGCAATGGATGAAAAACTTGGATGTTTTTTTCACCATCAATGCTACAAGCTTCATCTTTTGTTTTATCATTATTCTGAAATTGAAATTTAACAAATGACCCGCGTTCCCCTTTAAATACTCCGTTATTCAAACACCACCCAACGGGAAAAGGAGAATGAGGTATTCTTTACGAATTGCTGAAACACTGGATGAGGGACCTCGAACTATGAGCTATAATGTATGCCATAAAGCAGCGTTGGTTTGCCTTGAAAATTGCTTCAAATGGCCTACAATGTACCCTCTTTATGTTGCATAAAGCCTTCTTCTTGTACAATTGATTTTTTACTCCGTTCGCCAAGCCATTCTGTATAATTTCAGCAGGCATCTCACTACTTGCCCTACATAAACGTTATGTAAGGCTCAAACTGAAATACCATATGTTCGTGCCGAACGATTCATATTTAGGAAAAACTTCTTTGCTACTTTTGAGTATAGGGCAAGACTACATTTTGCCATTCGATGTATTGTACTGTATTTCCATCGTCTTGAATTTAAATTACGGTTTTATTTATCTCTATTTTGCGTGTTTTTCTATAAACCCACCAATCACAGCATCCCTGTTGGATTTCCTGATGATGATGCACTGATGAAAAAAGTTTCATTATTGATTGACGTTAGTACAATCTGATGACTTCATTTAATGAAAATAATACTAGCTTTCATGCATTGCTATCATGATACTGGACAGGTATTGAATGTTGAAACACAAGTAAATATTTTTAAACGATGCATGCAATTGTGGTATTGGTAGTCTTTGTTGCCTTTCATGTCACCAGTAATCATGCGTATACCAATTTATTTCTAAAGACGTATTCAATATGATTTGAAAAAAAAATGATGAAACTGCAAATAATCAACTTAAAAAAAGGAATCAAATCGGTCTTTTGAAAAACTCGCTTTTTTGTAATACTACATGTATATGCTATTGAACGATATGTCATCCAGTTCATTTATGTTTCCTCTTCAATTTATTCTCTATAACTATTCTGACATAAATTAAATGTATTTGTGTATGGAAATTGAAGATGAATTTGAGAATACGAGGCTTGTATGTTCAAAGGAAAGTTTACCAATATGGAAGTTGATGAGCAGTGTTCATTTGAAAAGCCTAGGTTAATGATTGAGGACTTCTTGGTATTTTTGAGAGGGTTTCGGTATACAATGGAAAAATAAATAGATTTTCTTTAACGTAGGATTCTTGTTTTTGCTGGCTCTAGACACTCCTCAGACACACTTTTCAAGACACTACTCAGTTTTGTTCATAACTGTTACGTGTTATTAAATCAGAATTGAATTACGGTATTATCCTAAACTTGTGGGAAACTTGAACTATGTCACAGTGTTAGTAGGCTTCAGTTATTCTAAAATTAAGATGTTTATCATGCGTAGAATATTTTCTTTTTGATAAACTTCCTTTCGATCAGACAAGAGCGCCATTCATCCTGACCTTAAACACTGTCAGAAGTATGCACAATATGCACTTTGATGAATCACTACTTAAATGTATCTTATTGCATTAGGAAAAAAATAATAAATAAAAGCTCACGAATGTCACGTCGTGATGAGATAGTGGTAACGCTACGAGCTTTTCAATCTAATTTACATGGCTAATGGTTGGTGTAAATTTATATAATCAATCTACTGTGTTTTTGGTTTCTCTTAACAGTTGTTTACAACGCCGGGTTTAATGCACTGTTTAGATGGAGCTGAAAAGTTTATAGTTTTAACTCTACACGTATAAACTTTCAGTTTGTCTGACTGCTTCTTTGTCTGCAATGTCTATAAACGTCATGCTTCTTCACTGTCACGGGTCAGAATGCCAAGATTGAGGTTTTACTTCAAAACTATCTAGCTATCATATATCAAACTTTGATAAGATTTTTTTTTGTAGTTTTATTCAGGTCTTCATAACATCATAACTTCTTTTTTTTTCAAACTTCCATTAAAAAAACTAATTCCTGCAAGGGATAAGAATGAACTCAAGACTTTCAGAAACTCAAGTCATCAAATTGCATGGATTGTCATGCGCATCTACAAGAAAATGATTTCTATGTTGAAAATGTAGCCTTTATTCACTGTATTTAGGCCTACATCAGGCCTACATACTGTGTACAGACGGACAATCGACCATATGTTCCTGAATTAACATTTTCAGATAAAGGTTGGCTAGCCTAACTAGAACTGGCTTAATTAAATCTTTGACATGTTACGGTTATCAATGTAATTAAGATTAGGAACCAAAATCAGACTATTTAATTAAGCAATATTAGGATCTCACATGCTCTTTTGAGGATTGATTCCACGAAAGTAGATCGTAATTTAATAAAAGGCTGCATTTGAATTTGCATGCAATTGAATAAATTACATTTTTACGATTGGTTCGGCTGATGCTTCCTTTTGATGAATGGCATACAGTTACCAATCATATTTGATAAAATCTACAAAAGTGTTGAACAAATACCTATTAGAAGCTTTTATCAGGCGAGACATCATTTATTAAAGTTGAAAATGTGCACCATGCAAAAAAATGCTTATTACAGTACCACGAAAAATCAATTTTTTGCAGCATTTTTTGTAGAAACATTTTGTGGTTTATTGTTTCATGCTGTTTCTTGTTGGAAAATGTATGCCATTCCCAGAAGAGATACATAAAATCTAATAAACCCCATTGGCATTAAATTGAGGAATTGTATGTTCTTGAACTTTTGATTTGATTCTTATAAATCAGCTTATAGGTATAAGTAAGAATTCAATTAGTGCATTAGTGTGTCCGTAGAAAGGTTTTCACATTAAGCACTTTGATTCATGAGCACTTTCGCTGTTGTGTTTGCCGGTTCCCATTGCGATCACTAGTGGATTAAGTGAATAAATTTCCCTCGCTGCTAACTTGCAAATAATCAAGTGTCTCTTATACTACGGTACTCCGTTATGTGTAAGACATTTTCTACGCATACATCCGATTCTCTCATGTACACTGTCTCGTTTTACTGCTTATGACTTTCGGGTACTTTGTTAACCTACGGGAGGGTGAAACGCATATGCATCTCTTATGATGCTTCTTAGATTTATACCTAACTTTTGCTGTTTTTCCTCCAAAGACTTTGAGACGTATAGAACTCAATACGAGATTTGGACTGAACCATTATAACATTCTCATAAAACAACATAATCATTGTACAGTTTGCTTTTTTATAGACGTTCACATTGTATACAACCAATTCACTAAAATTTCTTTTGCTTGGTTTTCATTTGTTATATTAGGACCTTATAAAATAAAATGTCAAATACGGTAGTTTTTTCAACTGCATTGTGGCTTTGGGAGCTATCTCGTTTCTTGGACAAAACTGCTATTACATTGGATTTTTACTGTGCTAGGGATCGATGCAGGGTGTCCAGTTGTCTGGAAATGCATTTGAAATTCTTGTCAAACACTAGTTTAAGAACGTTGTGATTGTTACATTTTTGTGCATCAGAAAAATGTGGTTAAAAATGCTATATATTTTCTAAAGTTATTAAGTTTATTAGTAGAATTTTTGTATTATTTAATTTGCATTTAAATTTCAAACAGATGCTATCAGTGAGTGGGATTGTGATCACACAGTGTTCAAACTGTCTTCTTTATTTTTAATAGTAATAGAATTGTTTAAAATGGTCATAATTTAGACTATAAGTATTATTGTATATCCTTCAACGTGGGAAAATGTCGACTTATATATATGCACTTTAAATAACCTGCTCAGGCTCTTTAATAAAAAAATATTGATGGCCAATGGACGAACGAGGGATTTCTTAACAATTTATGAGATAAGCCTTCAAATCTTTAAATTAAGCTTGAATTTTTTCAAGTGAATTTATTGGACACTTTCTGACCGATGATGGCCGGGGTAAACATCAAGGTGGACTTTTTATCTCATTATTTCAATCGTGTTATCGTTCCATCACTCGTCACTGACTCGTTGACCATCTTAGTTTGACTTTTCTTTCAGCGACACTCCTATTTTAAGTATAATTGAAGGATTTATGTTCTAACTTTCCAAACGTGGCAATGGTAAACTTGCATGCATCACTGCATCTTGAATGTAGGAGGATCGATCTTAAGGTGGGGGACAGGGTGCGGTCACTGGATGGGAAGTCTGCATCGTGGTCTTAAAGCGGTTTTAATTTGTGCAACCTGTCCATTTCAATGAAATGTTTATTTATGAATCATTCATTATACTGCTCATTTTCATTCTTGACTAATGGCGTATTGTCCTGCAAATGACATTACCATGCATGACAAACATGGATTAGGACCCAGAGGGGCAAATCTTCAATCTGCGATATCTAGCTTACGAGGCTCAGGCACTATTGTAGGCTGTTATTTTGCAAATTATTCTGGAAATTGCATTATCGATCCAAACCCTTCTCTGACAATTGAAATTTATTTTACAATGAATAGGCCCCCACCCGTGTTTATACTTGTATGTCGAAGGCCTGCAAATGATAACTTCGTGTTATCCATATAACATTGATCCATTGATGACTAGTACTGATATTAACACTGCAACCATAAATCACGACATTGACTTTTATAAGTCAACTGTTAATCAACTTAAATCTTTCGTTTATACATATCTTCGCTTGTTTTCAGTTTTCAAAAGGAATGTCAGTGCTCTTGTGATATACAGGTATATCTTAACAATGTCTATTTTCAATGGAATACTGGCATGATAAGTTGATGCAAACTTGTAAACTTACATTGTGACAATTCATGTTTGTATGACCTAAGATAAACCCATTTGATAATGTTTGTAGCGTGCATTTAGAAGCAAAATGCTAAAAAAATTGATTGTTTACTGAAGGATAAAGGACAGAAACATTATGTACTGCAATTTTGTATTAAAGTATTTAATATTTAGTATTAAATACTGCAATATTTATGGTTTGATTAAATTCAGTCGTAAAAATAAATAATTTATTAGTTTGAATAAATGAACATGGGTGTACCATATACTGGAAAATCAAGTATGGTTAGTCACATTCTCTTGTTTCATTATATTTTTTTATGCCAGTGAATGAATAATTTTACATGTAGCATTAAGTAACTAAATTTATAACGATCGATTGTGCATTTCTAAAACATGTGTCTTAAAGAAAGCTAAGTCTTGAACGATTTGGTTATACGTTTCTACCATTAATTTTTTTTTTCACATATTGAATATTCCTATAACATCGTCTGCATTACGATTTGGTTACTCATTGAATTATGACAATATCACATGATAGAATACTTTCATTTTATGAACCTTCTAGCATTATCTATTAATTAGCCTGCAGGGTGCCGTAACTTTGCTATTTTTCAGTAATTTGCCAATATTTATGACGCACCATATTGGGAAATTGAGGAAAATTAATCTCTCTCCCTGGATATCACCCTTCGAGCTCATATCAGTCGCATGTTTGTGCCTTGCTTGGGAATAATGTATTATGCATAGAGACAATTTCTAGTGGTAAATTTGAATAGACGCAAGAAGTTTTCCTGGATTTGTCTGGAAAAATTGAATGTGTCGCTTCAAGCAATTGAAAATAAGCGTCTATGTCTAAGCTTTAAAAAAAATTCTATATATCCTTTAGGATTTTTGAATTCATATCTAAGATTTAGCATCCAGTACATGTACCGATTTAGGGTCCATGTCGCATAAGCAAATGCATTAAATTGTCTAGACGCATTGGTGCATGTCGTAATTCCGAATACATTTCATTGGTCATTCGATATTCCTATTATTGTACAATGTGCCTTTTTATCTGTCCAAAAAATTTGCCTAAAATCACCAGAGATTTATTACCGGATGGCTGTTTTTATACAAGTTTTTAAATGGCTACAACTTGCAAATTGCACCGATGCTATTTCTTAGAATTGAAGTTGTGTAAGTCCAAACATCTCAAATTATTCCTCCCGTTTTTCAAATAACATATTTTGATCATTATGCTTTTATGCAAATGACCACCGTCTTCTTGAGCACTTAATGGTTTAGAAAAGTGCATTTCCCTTTAAAAATTATGCGATTGCTGTCATTGTACACCATATTGTTTGGACATTGTAATGGACCAATATTTTCAAAAAACTTCATGCTTAACATCTGGTATATAGTATAAAATATTAAAATGGGTTGACTGGTGGACACCCAAATATCACAGATGTACAATGTGGCCAAGGTTTATCGTAACAGTACACTCTCTTCGTATTTGTTAGGTTTCATTTGCTTTGTTTGGCTCGTTTTTCAGATTCTCGTTTTTTCTCACTGGTCACGAGCAGTGAGCTTAGCTTTTACGAAAATTGTTTTTATTAATCCGATTTTTTAGCAAGAAGCGATGCTCAAAACGGCTTTTATTTCTGTAGTTTGATGCAAGTATTGGAAACTCGCGCTGCCCTTTTTTTGGCAAATCAGACACGGTGCAATGCAGTTGGTTTTTTTTAAACAAAACGTATATGTCTTTATTGCTTCGGTTTTCAAACTGTAATTTCGGTCCTGGAGAGTGCGAGGGTGGCAGACTGCAAACCGTGCAGTAACAGTTGTATTGCCTCCCTTTATTTTTTTGAACGATTTCAAACGACTTCTTTGTTTTGCAGCTTGTTTTGACACTAGCATTATTAGTTTTTGGGGGCCCTTTTAGTGACAAAAAACGCTTGTTTTTTGTGTCAGCGTGTGGATGGAGGTCGTCATAAATCGGCTGCAAAGGAAATTGCACGCTCCCTAGTAATTTGAGCCTATAGGCATGTGTTTATGCCCACTAAGAGGGCGCACTTTTTACCATGTGGAAAGTGCTAGGGACACACTGCTGGGTTTGGTCAAGCGTCCCGTGATGCCAACTTCCGTTTCATGATGGCAAGGCTCTGTTGCACTAACTGCACCAACACCATGTGGTTCCTATCTGTTATTTATGGAGGTTTAGGGACAGGCAAGCCAGCCCCACTTTGTGGCCAGGGTCATGTGATAAAGTTCAAAACAGCAAGGTCACCAGCTACTGTTCAAATGCTTGACTCTTTCTAGGGAGTCTTCTCAATAAAGTAAAACTACGCCATTTTTTAAACATAAACATGAGAAAATTAGAAAGCTGGCCTTTATAAAAAACAACTTCAAGGCTTAAGTAGACCCTTCGTAAACAAGTACATGTATATAAAAGAACATTGCTCGGGGAAACATTTTGATTTGATTACTACTTGTTTTATGGAATTCAACATTTAGTAGAAATAAAATTTTCAGTCGTAAAACTATTTTTATGTATTTATTTACTACAAATACAGTACATCGTACAATGTTTACGTGAACCACTTGAAGGCAACGTCTGTAGAATCTTGGATGACAATTTGTTGAACATAAAGTTTAAAAAAAATCATTATCTTGCGAAACATATTTATGAAAATTGTTCAGCAATAAACATGCTGTGCAAATTTTACTTCTTGTACGATAAATTTTATACTGGCCTAGCTTGCACACGTTTTCAGATTGTTTGGCGAATAATTTGAATATCAAGTGATAAAACTAAAGTTTTGCTGGGAAACGAGGCTCGGTACAATTTGAGTTAAATAGCCCGGAAATGAATTATGGATTGCAATTACAAAGGAATTTATGTTGAAAGACATATTGCTATTAAAGGAAATGCGTTTAAATGAGTAGAAGTAGTCGAATGTATTTGCGTGATGATAAAGTGACTAAGATTTCGTACATTGATGTTGGAATAGCAAAGAGTTAATTACTAGTCATTGTACTGTATATACATGTAGTTGCATGTAAAGTGTTTAAGATGGACTTCTTGAGACGATGGCTGGTTTAATTCATCAGGATCATTTTGAAAATTCATTAAGTAGACAAAAACTTAACAATACTACATGTCTAATTATTGCCACGTTACTAAAATATTACCTGCTACATATTATACGTCCAAGAACGACAATAAACATTATTTGTAACTTCTTAACGCATTGCCTAAGGTAACTATTGTTTGACAAAATACATATTGCAATCCTTTGCTGTAAAAGCTATTTTTGTAAATACGAGTAATCAGAAATTTGCATTAAATGCAACGTTTTCAATATGTCTATGTACAACCTTTTTATTTCATAATATATTCAATATCCTACTAGAACTTATGTTATAAAAAACAATTTTAAAATGCATGCCTGAGGAATTTGCGAATGCATTTGTTTTTATTGAAATACTCAAATATGTATGTCGCTATTCCTTTTCAAATTCATAATCCGAATACACCCAATATCAACATTCAAAGAAATGTAATTTCAGAATTTCTTCCCCTCAATATGCTGTACATGTAACTACATGTATGTAAATGTCAACATGTAAGCTATATGCAAAAAAGTTTGATATTCTTGAAAATCTAATTTTTTTTGGTTAAATAAAGTTCACCTTAACAAAATCTGGAACTTTGCCCCCTGCCGCATGGCATAATATACATGCTGACTGCAGGGTAAGGAATTGAATTGAATTGAATTGAAGCTCGACGTTATTACGATGCCTAAGGTGACATTATTTATTAAGAAAAAAATAATAGCGTTTTAAATTTTAATTTGTAATATTGAAATAGACTGAATCTCATTAATTAGGCAAAATTTAATCCCAATCGGCCTAATTTCATAGAAATTCAAATTTTTTTTTGCCAGGAAGACATTTGTTTTAGCATTCAGATAATGTACATGAACAAGTAGAGTTCAATACTACAACGAATTACAGACCACGTGATGTCTTCCTTGACATAAACCGCATAACTCTTCATACGCACCATACAGTTGCTTGTCTTATAAGTCATCACTTACTTTATGTAAATGGCTAATTTTTTTTCCGACTTGGTGGGGGATCCTTCATACGTGTGGCCAGTTTTTTTGTAGGTTTCTGAACATGACCATGCCAAACACAATGTGTTATCTCGTGGATATTTCCTTACCAATCATATTCTCAGAATGGGTCGAAATTTCATGAGCTTATATTCCTGTTGTATAATTTACCCTCATAGGTTCTAGGAACCCTCAGGTTCATCCGACAGGAATCCATTTAGCACGTTTGGTTTCAGTTTACGATCATGCCCAATTTGCAATCAATCAAAAAAAGGGTAGCACCCTACTCATGGGAACTTCGCGGGTAAGGTATCAAAAAGCTCGTTGTGAACGTGGCCAAATGCAATTTTTAACACTTGGCTGGAGCCCATGACGATTGTTTTTATTCAGTTTGCCTCCTGAAATGGGTATATGAATATCCTGTTGTAATCAAGTGGTAAATCCAATGTTACTTGACGCATTACGAAATACTATAAATTAATCGACTGATTTCATGTTGTCTGACAAATAAGGATTCTGAAAAAGATTTTGTTGTTGTTAATAAATTTTCTTTTCATCTACATATTAATTACAAAAAGTCTATATGAAATGCAGCAGAGACATTTCTATTGCGTTTCATTAGCCTGGATAGCTGACAAAACCCCATCATGGATATACATTAATTAATTGGAGATCAAAAGTTCACATTGATTGATATTGATTCGTCCATTTTCTCGTCATTGTAATTGTTAATCTTCTTTGGTTTATTATTGAATCTGTCAACATTTTACGCTCTGTAGCTATTGCCACACTTAAGTAGTTTAACTATTTTAGACCTATTTGATATTTGAAGTGACATGTTGCTTAATTAATTCATGAACCTGAGCTTTTCATAGTCGGATAGGCAGAAATAATTTTGAAACTTTGCCCGAAATAACGTATTTTAATTCCATCTTCTGAATTATTAATGACGTTTACTTGGAGATTTTCATATGAATTTAATGGAGTATGCGAATTAAATTTTCATTTCAACCAGAAGTTGCTCGCCATTTCACACCCTCGAATCAAATGTATTCAGTTATAATCATTAATATAAAGCAGGATTAACGTTAGCTATATTAATTAGGTGACATATATATACTATTGCAACAAGATATATTTTCAATTTTAACATTACCAATAAGATCCGAATAAAGCCATTGAAGGCTTGCATATAAAAAGAGCCTGAAGTTTACGATGACCAAGTGAGTTATATATGTGGCTTGGGTAATGTTATCCTCTAAAAATTTATCGGTATATAGGGACCATTCCACGGGGATATACCTTAAATTGGAATATGAAAAGTTTGTCGGGGACTGCATTTAAAATGGTAGATTGATTTTGTTTCACCAGTTGCGGAATGGAACTTTTTCCTATAAACGGTCTGTGCCAGATGTAACTGCTTCCGGATGCCTCGCAAACATTTTTCGATTTTGATGTAATTTTCGACCATGCTCTCTGGCACGTCCAGACATCCACCCATCTTGAGGAAGCGCATGAATTTTAATGGCCAAATGCCATACAAGCTATAAAGAGAGTAAAAGCTGGCAAGCAGGGTTTCTCAGAGCCATCCATGCGCGCCATTAACGGCTGAAGGGTGTGGAGTAAACTGCGCTTTAACTCCACCATCCCAGTCCTAAAAGTCCGAAAAAGCAAGATTAAAGATGGTCGGGAGCATTCTGGCCGCTCTGATGGACATCTATGGCACCTCTAACGCGCTGCACTTTGACAGCTCGAAGCTCTGGAAAGTACGGGGCCATGACTTAAAGCCGGGGGATTCGGAGGTCGTCAATGTGACTTATGCTGCCATTATTGACCACATGAATTACGCGTTTATGCCGGCCGTGTGTTGGCGGATATTTCATCGGAAAATAATATGCTCAGGCGTGAGCTCAACTCTTCTGTTGCATGCACCATCACTGCAGCCTTTGTTGAACAGCCAATGGACGTTGGGATCAGCCGTTTTAAGGGAAACTCCATTAATGGTGCACTTGAGCTGATAATGGACGAAGGGATTTAAGCCAATATTTAATTCATTTTATTACTCTCGACAGTCGGTGAAGCCCTTATCTCACACGCTGGTCATTTCGGAGACAAACTGCCAACCATGGACCAGGCTTTTCATATTCGCGAATCATTAATTCAAGCATGAGAGAGTGAATGTACAGAAATGAGTGATAGGAACAAAACTCCATGGCAGAGATTGCTTATTTTAATCTCACGTAGCATTTATTGGTATAGGACAACTTGAATGGATGGGTTGGACGCTAGAAGGATTGTCGAATATCTGCCAACATTGTACCATATTCCCAACGAATTAGATCCTCATGAGTATATCTTAGTGGAGCAGTCGGTGCTACCTGCATGTTGTATAACTTCAGATTTCGTCCTTGTCCACAAAATAAACTTTAGTCAAATCTTTGGCTTTATAAAAATGTTCTTCCATTGTATCGTAGTTTATAAGGCCATGAAGCATTAAAGATAAGGATGAATATTCGACATTTTGTGTGTGGAGTATTCTACAATATTTTCCAGTTTTTACTTGCTTTATCCATTTCAGGTAAATAATTTTATAATGCTGACATTCTACTTAGAAACTTAATTTCATTTTTATGTGTATATACTTGAAGAAAATAAGAGGTGGAAAACAATATTACTGTATACATTACATGTATACAGTGTATGGTACAATCTGGAACAATGTAAAAGTTTTTAAATAAAGTTTATATTATGTAATCTTTAGATTAGTTTTATAAAACATGCATGCTTCCGTTTCGACCGTTAAAGTGAGAACAAGAGTTATGATTTTAGCCTCAGATATTGCTGGTCAACAAACTTGATGTTTTGCAGAAGTAATTTCATATTAAATAAATGCCAGAACAAATAGTAAATCAATTTCTTTTTGAATATTGAGTTTATGCCAGATTAACAACTATAAACATACATGTATGCGTTTTCTGAGAATTTTTTATTTTTTACTGACTTTCTGCTATAAGCTTATATAGAAAGTTCGTGCAATTCACTAAAAAAATAATGACCCATTTCTAAAGAAAGTATAATAAATACCTCGATGCATTTCTCATTTTTCAACATCTACATGTCAGGCGCGTTTTATGATCTTCTTTGATGTAGATTTTATTTACATTCTTTGAATTAGTATAGCCCTTAAGCCTTTTTTAGATTAGTTGACAATTTGAAATTTCATGGAAATATTCATTAATGCTCTTTGAAGTTCTTTTAGGTAAATATCTACATGTAGTTATGAGGAAGTATTATCATTTTTTTGTGGAAAAAAAACTTTGCAGATAAGGAATGCATGATCATTTTCGTCAAACTCAGTTCTCTATCCGCAATCATCCTTTGCTTCTTTACATCCACAAATGTCGCTATTTTTGCTATAATAGTAAACAGTGTATATCGAACAGTCCAATGACATTTAATTTCATCAATTTTTTAAAACAAATAACATTGCATTTGACTTAAGTGGGATTTTAATCAACGTTTTAATATAGCCTATTTTGCTGATAGCTATATAGCAACATGAATTTTGCTATAGCATGATTGAAGTGCAGTGATGTAGAAAGTATTTTACGAAATCGTAATCCCCATGGATATCAGTTCGCTGATGAACGAACTAATCAGCTACTAAACAGGCATTCGATGCTACTTTCATATTTATTTTCACGTGAACCTTTTCTTATTACATCAAAGTGGATTTGGGCGCATTGCTATATCATGTTTTCGGGAAATTCATTAATTTTTCGTTTTTTTTTTTTTTTTTTCTTCTTCCGCCAACATAAATCGATTTTTGAGTGGCTTTTTGTGTGCAATATAGCTGCACTCGTTGTTTGCATAGATTTACATAAAATTAGTGTCTTACATGATCTGGGAAACAGAAAGCTAAAACTATCTAACTTAAAGAATAGAGAAGTAACCGAATACATCAAATATTCTTTTTTGGGCTAATTTATTTGTGTTTAAAATGACAATGGATTAAATTACATTAGCTTCACAATAGGAATTATATTAACTTCTTAATAATAACAGTAATGGTATAATACTTAATTTTCAGAGTGATAACAATTGTTTTACGAGTTAATTTTTTTATTTCGAAGTTTTGTTTTTCAACATTTTAACTTCACAACACAAGTTTGACTATTTTTATAAAATAATACAAAACACGGATGAAGGGTTATTTAATACAAGTTTTATTTCTTCTTTAAAGTAATGATTTCTACTTGGGTAATGATTGTTTATTTTTCAAATGGTCTCCAGCTATATATACATGTATATTTCCATATTAAATTTTGGCACGATAACATTTATGTCTCATGCCAACTTTTACATATAATGTATAATAATGTCATGGACTGCACACCAATTAAAACTTGTTTCGTATAGAATAGCACCAAAAAATTGTAAACTAATTTGCTTATATTGGCAGCAATGTGGTTCCTGCAAAGGACATCCTGTTCTTCAAACGGAAGTAATAAAGTTTGGGCTACGAAGAAAATGGTTTCAACTCTTTTACATTCGTGTATCTTTAATCTTTTCCTGAGAACCAAGGAACCTACCCTGTTTTATAGTTGACAAATTCCCTCTAAAAAACTTGTTGTTGCTTGGCGTGGTCACGGTCTTCGGTTGTTTTTGCAGCACGCATGTCAGAAACATGTTGCACACTTGTGGGGTCATTTTCCGCGACTAATTTGTGCTGTTTTACTTTATTGTAATACGATTAGGCAGATGCAGCCGAGAGGCTTAAAGGGACCTTTTTTTACCCCAGATGCCTAACAGATGCCCGGTAAGGGGAACCCAACGTCATGCTAATGGCTCCAGTTTCCGCCCTATACCTAGCACATACAGTGTATATGTAGTAGATGCACACCAACTGATTTTCCAGAAACTGTCACAGACAGGTTCTTTTCCAACTTTTTTTTAATTTTCACATCCATTTTTACCCTCTTTCTCCCTGTCTGCGATGACTTGTTTGCTCCCTATTGCATCATGGCTAACGGACTTACTTTTTCTGGGATTTGTAAGAGCATCGTTCGTTTTTCAATTTTCATTTTGTTTCTACAATGATTTTCAACCAAACCTCTTGTCTTGAGGGCCTTATAAGATGGGCACCTCCTTGACATTTGGAAGAAAGCATAACTGCACGTTACACAGAGGCATATTTACTCTGTGAAGCTAGATATAAAATAATGTGAGCAATATACCTTTAACATATTTGAACTAATCTGAAGCTTGTGCTTTATTGATTTACCCAACGTCATGATTGTTGATTTGTTTGCAATTGGAACCTAAAAGATTTCATCTTGTATACTATACATGTATACGCCATTATAAGTTGTTTTAAATCCCTATAACGCATTTATCATGACATCCTCACGGATCATTGAAGAAGGGAGAATGTTAATAATTATCGAATTTTAAGGTATACTGTACAACCGATTAGCATTATTTAAAAGGAATTACGAAAATGTGGAGAAGTTATTAATATTTGTATGTTGTAAAGTTTGTATGCAGCTTGCTATTTAGCACGGAAATGTTGAGCATATACTCACACAGGGCTGTTCCAATCATTAAACCTTTGTATTAATTACGATTTCTACATAAATGTGCATATCATTTACATGCAAGTAAAGGTGCTAGCCTACACGAAATGGTGATTTCAAACTAGAGATCCTTTCAAACTCAATCTGCCATTCTTTGAGTGCCCAAAGCAAAGAGGTTCGGATGTATTTTATTTGCTTTCAATGTCTGTTTTGAGAAAACACACGCATCAGAAACAAGCAATTGTAAGAGTGTCATCAGGCAGCGTTTACGATAAACTGACAGCGCTGTAAAACCCTTTGCTGGCTGCAAAATAGCTGCTGGTGGACGTTTTGTGCTGACATTTTTTTTTAAAGGCTGGGGCGGTTAACTGGGGCTCAATATGGCACACGAGCAGCTGCTCAGACTCTTGCCCAGGCATTTTTGAATTTTTGATGAGCAAACTTTGACTGTTAAAGACGCCGAAGTGAAGCCACCATAGCACTAGGCAAAAGATGGTCGTCAGTCATTGACAATAAAAGAAACTGCATGCGATGTGTATCGATTGACTTCCAGAGCAAACTTGAACAAACATTTCATGATGAAATCGGAAGAAGGGATTATTCGGGGGGCTTATAGGGCAATTTCATCGATGGAAAATGTTCGGTGACTGTATCGCGTGACTTTTCAAGTGGAAGTTGACACCCCCGAGATGCATCTTGGGTCAGAGGATCCGTTATAGGGAATTGGCGTGGAATCCTTGGCCAAATGTCTGGCTTCGGGGTGGGGTTGTGGGGGTCACTTTCCCGTTTTGTGTACGTTTTGATGCTGGATTAAACCCATAATTCGATTTCAGAAAGGATGGAATCCTCATGTCGCTGACCGTTTATTGTTGGCGTGATGGCTGGTCAACAAACCTCCTAGGAGAATAAGGAAACCATTTGCTCTACTTGGGTGGCTCATTCAACGAGGCTTTGGTGCGCAATCTGAGTCAATATGACATCGGTATACGAGAAAATTGATTTTATTTTCTCGTTTCATCATAGATCCTTTAAACTGCAACGACCGACTTTGGATCCCTCCTTCCAGCGCTGATTACATGTCCGAGTTGCAACTATATGGCTTAAATTAGCTTTTCCAACGATCTTTTAAAACCCTTAACAATTAACGTCATTGAAATGGCGATGAATGGTGTGTAAATTCTAAGGTATTTACCAATCGTTTCAACGACTATTGCGTAGCGTGTTGCGCATCGAAGACGTCGATGAGAACTTTCTTTAAAGTAGAACGAATTGTGGGTGGAAAGTTGATTGAAATATGTTTGCCTATGAACTGCTTCGCCAGGACTATGTGTTCAGATGTGGACATTATGGATAAAATCAATACACGACTACAAATGTTACGTTTTCGAGAAAAGCAGTACGTCGTGAAGGTTTATGAAAGTGCATGCAGAGTTCAAGAAAATGGATATAAACCACAAAATGACGTTTAAAGAAAGTCAGCCATATATTGTTAGGAAAACTGGATATATCTTGAATAGTCAATTAAAAAAATTAATGATAAATTTAAAACAAATGTTACATTTGTTTACACGTACTTATTATATTAGTCAATTATTAGTTAACACAAAAGTCAAGAAATTGCATGCTCAGCAACCTCAGCTATGATTTTGGATGTGGTGAATTTCCATTTTAACATCACTTTGCATAAATAAAAATAAACAGACGTTTTTTAAACCAAATAGCATGGTATATTCACTAACCTGCTACATTAAATACGTTATGAGTTTTAATTCATGCATGTACATGACACGGTAAAAAAACTGAATAGTAGTTTGCAGGGTGATATCATATAGGTGGTTGTTTGTAGAAAATTATAAAAGCAGCGAGACATTAAGAAGTGACAAGTCAGGAAAGATTAAACGTTTGTGAGAACTCTGTACAACAAATAGTTATTTCTTTGTGATGGTTTACACAATAGGATTAGATCTGTATATGGACTGATACAATACGCTTATATCAGATAGTCATGATTTCTGCTTTAAGATGATCGTCTCGCAATCTAGTAATAGCATTTCATTTACCCTGCAGACAATACTATTTAAGCTTAAATGTAAACCGCAATGTAATTCTGAAATGAAATTTCAAAGCATAATACTTTTATACGGGGTGGGGGAGTATATCAGTATAAGGGCTGAAGTAATGTACACATATTAAATGCTAGCTGCCATACTTCTAGACACTCAGTTTTCTCCTTTTAAACAAAGCCACGAGTAAGTGTTTTTATAGTTAAACTTGCATGACCACGAGAACTTGAGCATTTATTCAGTTGAAGTAGGCGATTCGGTTGAATTAGTGTAAACGGCCAGAAACAACTGTTAAGATTTTCATGAATGGCTCGTGATATTTATTGCTTTTAGCTTTTTCTTTAGCTAATGGCATGGACCCTTAACTCGGAAATAAAACCTTAATCTCCCATGTTAGCCATAAATTTGTTTTCACTCATAAAATGCCGCTTTTATTTCCATGAATTTGTCATGGGTATTTATGCTATAAATATGTTGCTGTAAAACGTTCGTGTGACCTCTTTTTTTGCAGTTACTTTCCATGTGGTGGTTGCTGTTCAAGAAGAATCAGTTAATTGACTCTCGTACAAAGTAGTTCTGTGTCACGAGTTGAAATGTTCATTGCATTTCATAAGTCATTCTTGAATTAGACATTGGGATCACCGACTAAACTTACATTAGTATTGTTATTTGTCGGACTCAATGTTTGAAATAGTGAAATGATTTTTATCAGTATTGGTTGAGAAATCCATAGCTTTAAACACTAGCTTAATTATTGATTAAGACTATTAAATGAGAAAATTGTGTTGTTTATTTTGACGTGCAATATTTTTCTGTTTCACCCTGTATTAACTGTTCACCATTGCACTCAAGCTTTCAGTGATTGCCCCCATTAAGGGGCAGGCATTTTTAATACAGCAGAAGTACTATATGTTTTGGCTGTCGTGTTTAAACTTAATTTGTTACGTTTAGCATGTTACGTGGTGCTTTAATCTTAATATAATTCCTTTTAATGAAATTATAAACACTATACATTCTAAATAATAGCTAATGGTGGAGGATCAACACGCAAGCCACTTTTAATGAGTATGCGTGTAAAAATAGTATGAATACTGTATGCTATGACTAGATCGTAGTACATGGTTCGACATTCACATTTCGGATATATACAAATAAGAATTTTAGATGACAGATTTTTCAGATTTTGAACTTAAAGTTAAGCTCATTAAATCAGTTGAACTCAGTTCCTTTCTCTGCAGCACATGTAATTGCAATTTTATATATCTGTTAAATCCAAAGTTTTTGAAAGTGCACTTTACAGATATTTTAAGAGACGTAGACAGATTTTTTTGTGGGCAGGAACTGAAGATAGATGTAATGTACCAAAGAAGGCAGTCTTCAATGGCCCTTAAATGAAAGCAATAGAAATCCAATAACATCTAGCCTACAAACAAAACAATAAAAAATGTTCACCAAGGGCCATTTAAACCACCAAACAAACCAATAAAAAGCGTCCTTTTATCAATTTTATGATATCATTGGCATATACTGTATATATAGGTTAATTGTTTGTCTAGCTGCAGTTTCGACATTAAGAGGTTATCTCCTACCCTTTGCAAACACAACTCAAAAGCGTGCTTCAAAGACCTTCAAAAATTTTTCTCGAATTTAACAAAAAATTATATTTTTTTTACGAAAAACTGAAGCTAAGTTGAAGTTACATTTATGCGAGGTTGAAGCCCTCTCACTATTAGACAAAATAAATTGCAGCAACCTAGAAATGATATATGTTTGGATTAAAATTCAAAGAAATGAACTGCTTTTAAGCTAGATTTGTTGTTCAAACGATCATAATTTTAACATAGGACCATTTATTATTTCAAGCAAAGTAGAGAGTGGCTGTGGCTGTGCCTTGAATTAAATCCTAAGTTTAATAAAGAAAAAGGTTTGCCTATTTTACACTTGTATACAAAAAAACTTCGCTGCATTTTTCAGTTTTCTATTTCAAGGAAGCAAAACAAGATAAAACTTATTTTAAATTCATTTAATTTCCTGTATACTTTCTATTGCAGACACAGCAACACTGCTGAAATACTTGTATACAGTCTATTTGTAAGCTTATATCTTTCAATCTTAATTTGTACGATCGAAGATTTGCAAGCAGTGCACATTCCATAACCAAAGGGCTCGAACTCTAAGAGACAATGACTTTGGCAATATATATGAAAGTAAGCCTGCTGAAGGAAATAGAAAATGGCACTATTTGTATCGAAAACAACTGCTGGCACTGAGTATGCATTACGAATGAAAAGATGTTGTCTGCCTTAAGGCGGACAAATTTCATTTGTATATCTGCTGGCGTACGACTTTAAAGTAGGTGAGCTTACTTTGCTCCTGACATCGTCGACTTAGTTTGGTTATTTGAAAAACAACGTATTTTATGTAATATATGAAACTGATTTAAAGTAAGATACCGGTTTGAAAGACGTGTGAATGGGGGTATTTTTAAACACATCTTTTGTATATGCATGCTTTTTCTAAAATGTATTTACTCGTACCTTAGAAAATCATGCTTTTATTGCACGGTTGAGTCCATTCAACTGAATCTTTTACACCTAGAACCAGGATGCTATGTAATCTGCAGACACAATAGCCAACGTAATGGAATGTGAAACGAGTTTAAGACCAACTGAAACTTACTATCTGCTATCAAAGCGAAAACGGTTTGGTAACACCAACACAGAAATACCAATTTGTAAAACAAGATTCTTGAATATGTTCAACGTTTTTACAACTTTGTCGATGTCATTATAAGTATATGTGCATATATGCACTCATATATAGCTGTAGAAGTTTTTCTAGAATTCTCCCTTTATGCTCCTATACAAATAGTATGCTTTGGAGAAATATAAATTATACATGGTACTGTTTACATTTTTTACTACGAGCTTAACAGAAGATAAAAACAAGAAATAAATAACATAAAACGGCAATCTTGCAAGTGCAAAATAAAATTAACTCTTAACTGGACCTAAAAGGACTAAAGGTTAATTGAGTTTTACAGAGGCAAAGGATATGAAACGTTACTCTGAAAAAATA
Source organism: Xestoiulus laeticollis (assembly GCA_034698905.1). Taxonomy (NCBI): domain Eukaryota; kingdom Metazoa; phylum Arthropoda; class Diplopoda; order Julida; family Julidae; genus Xestoiulus; species Xestoiulus laeticollis. The sequence goes on along the minus strand of JAQGCC010000003.1, from coordinate 14,911 downwards.
CGAAAAGTCATTAAATCCAGCAGGATATATGGAACTGTACGAAGCTTTCTTCGAAAGTTGAGTTTATTTTACTTTTAGTTCGGAGTTGAGATTTGATAGGGTTTTATGACTCCTTATACGTCTTACATGAGAACTGCAGTTCTATTGAGCTACATAAATTTTCTATTGCTCTACTCTATTATACGCTGACTTTCTGTAATGGCCTCCATATCCCATTTGATTATAAAGCTGATTTCAAGGACTTAGTATAAAAATCCTATTACACAAAATTAGAAAAATTGCATTAGAAAATCTGATTTCTTTATTTGAGATCCTATATCTGTCGGTAAATATTCCTGGATATACATGTATGGTACGTGGAACACCGGGGAATTTTTACAGTTTTTCTTTTTTCTTAAAATTCACTACAAGAATGTTTAGAGTAGAGTTTTTGCTGTCGATTCAGTCAGTTGACCTTAACAGATCGACAAGGAATTCGGTAAGAACGTTGAAACCGGAAGGCACTGAGAGACAATGTCATTATCGATTACTAAGCAGTGTTAAGCATAGCAAGTTGAAACAAAGAATTTTCTCATTTGGTATCAATAGTGAAGAGACAGCTTCCCATCAAATAAGGCAAGTTTGCAATCGACAGAATTCCTAAGCTCAGCAACGTCTTTTCGGTGCCAACTTCAATGTCTTATGTCGATGGCTCAATTTGGAGTAAACTGCACGTATTTCTTGATGTCGAGTGAACGAAATTTCCTCAGAGGAAATCTAGAAGCGAGCAATACGCTTTTGCATATATTAAAAAAAATGGTAAATATAAAAGAACACTAAAACAGAATCATGGAAGATTGGCTCTGAAAGCTGAACAGGCAGCATATGCATTACATGCTTTAATATATGGGTCAAGATAATATAACTTAATATTCGTACGTGAATAACTCTTTGAAAATATCTTTAAACATAAATATGAACCCATCCTTACATGTGATGAATATGTACTTTTCCTTTAAGGATCCTCTATTTCAATGTCTTGGAATGACGTACTCATTTTCAATAACTGTTTAAAGCAATTTTATATCTGCATGCATTAATATAAAAATGAAAAAGGAAACAGGTCATGAGTTCTATCGTCCCTTAGATAGAATAAATATCGGAGAAAATACACAAATGTGACCGCAATATGCATTCTCTTTACGTGGGATAATAATCTAGATGGCACTTTATTTACATCACGTGTTCAGTGCTGTCCAGTATACCTTCATTTTTATCTTTTATAAAGTTTACAAAAATCTGCTTTTTTCATTCGCATTAAATTTTGGCGCGGTCACGCAATCTATCCAGTTGGCATTTATACGCACTTCTATCTTACTTGGAGCTTGTTACCTTCTAGAATTGGTTACAAGCATATGTTTTATTTATTTAAAAAAAGAAAAAAAAAAAAAGAAAACACTACCCCAGTTTGAGGCTATGAAATTATGATAAGTCTACTATTGAAGCACATCCGAGGCCATGTTGAAATTGCAGCTCTGTTTGGCGACAGTCTGTCGCTCTTGCAATGACCACTGCGGTTGTCCAGTTGTCTTTGAACCCTTGCCTGATCGACCCATCTTTTTACAAGCTTTTTTTTTGGCCATGCTGCGAGTGAGCCTCACACCAGACCTTGCAGTTGCACATTGCTTTTAAGTGCGTGTTTTATTGCTTTATTTATGGCCTGATATGGGCTGCTGGGGCCTCCTGCCTGGGACGTGTACATGTACAAGACTTGCGCAGTTTCGAAAACTGGTATTTCAATAATTTCTGAGGTGAATTCCAAATGTTGCTTTCAGATTTATGGTAAGCATTGGATTGTAGCTTTTTGGATGGGAACCACGGACACATATTCAAAAAGCTCCAAACGGATAGAAAACAAAAATTGCCTTTTTATCGAAAAAAGATGTAAAGTTGTTTGGTGCTGCGATAATGATCCTTCGAGATCTCTGAACTAAGGGTCAGTGTTCCTTAAATGGCGACACGCTAGGAGAAATGTCTGAAGACATACAATAGTCCTAAAGTTTCGCCCACGCAATTTAGTGATTTGCATAAAGTAGGGTGTCCGAAAACGATGCCAGTATTGGCTATGCATATTTTCCTCTATCAGACTTTGAAGGTATTCTGTAAGATAACTAAATTTTTGTCCCTGTTTTTATTACAAATAAATAACACACTGAAGTGATCATTTATTTAAGAAAAGAACCGAAGATAATTTAAAATGAAGTAGATTTGGAATTTCCATGCATGCTTTTTTTCTCAAAAAAGCTGCTGAGTATGTTTCAACGTCTTATTTGCCATACGAATTGTTCACTTTGGGATATCATAAAGTTTGCGAATACGTTCATTTATTGAAAGAAGAGTAGCTCTCCGACTTTAAGACCATCTTAATGCATTTCTGGCTCCTCGTAGTAGTTTGACTATCGATCGTGTGGTTAGATAGTAATTTTTGAACCTCTTTCTGCATTATACATTAACTCGTTCTGGGAATTTTTTGATTTCAAAGTTATACATAACATTTAAATTTTCTTGGAAATCTTATGTTTTTTTTTCAGTTTTAAATTAGTCTTATACATGTGGTTTTGTTTGGTATTACTTGATTGAAGTGTAAGACCTATCCAAAGCAAAGTTCAGGTTTAACCATACTAAAGCCTGGAAATTCAGAGTTTTAAAATGTTCGTAGTAAACAGATATCACTTTTTAAATTGGCTATAAATTTCATGTAAAAAACCTTTTTTTGAGTAGGCCTAAGTGACTGCAATCAAGAGAAATATTTTGAGTAATTAATCTTGTCATCTTTTATAAATTGCTGTCGTTAATGACACTGATGCCTAAATGTTAATGAAATAAAAAATTGTCATAATCTTTGTTTTTATCCTCGCTATATTGTGTGCAATTTTTCACAATTTAATCGTGCTTTGATTTATCATTTTTGAAAAATGCCCTGTCTTTAAATGATAAAACTGCTGGAATATTGGGGTTAATCTAAGAACAAAATTAAAACATGGCATTGTTAACCACTTATTTACTGAAACTTTAAAAAGGAAGAATGATTGTTCATACTTAAAGACATTTTTAATTACGGTACCATTCAACTTAGTCTGAGAGCATTAAAGAATTCCGCATACATAGACAGAGTTAAGTGTTTTCACGATAGATGTGATGCTAATTTACAATAAGCAGAACCTTATAAGTGCAAAGTTGTCACTTGACAAGAAAGGCACACATACGCTTATAATTTTGTAAAAGTCAAAGAATTATCTCGTTTGACTAATAACTTAAGAGGTCAGAGCTTTGTTGTATACATTTAAAGTAAACACGGCGTAAATCAATTTGTTTCCAAACGATTTTTCATGGGAACAAATTATTTAACAGCACCCACTTAACTATACACATGTTTTATGGGAAGTGTTAATGCGTTACTATAGTACTTTGATAACGAGCCACTTTTTTCTTAAAACATACTGGACTTATCATAAGTTTACTTAGTGGGAGGCATTTAAATTTACTGCGAAAATTGCTTTATCAAACAGTTGAACGAATATGCATAAGAAAAGTTCACTTTGGCTCCCAACAGGAATGTTATAATTCGTTTTACTGATGGGTGTCAAATGATTAAATTCTCACTCTTGCAAATCTGGAGTTATAAATCTGCTGTCAGGTTATTCTAAGAGGAAAATTGCCCTTGTAAATTACCTTATAATCTTATTCTAGCCACCAAAATCTAGCTGTATACAATATACAGTACATGTAGTTAATATATCTTGATTTCTTTTTGTTGTTGTTGTAATTCATGTTTTATAAATGCTATCTAGGGAAAAGCAAATGTTTTTTAGCCAAATAAACGAGCGGCGAAAACGAATTCATGTTTAGCGAATATCTCTATCGTAATGTTGTATTTTAGTGTTATTTGGCATTTAAGATAAACAACAGAATGGAAATTGCAGAGGAATGTCATACAGCATGCCGCCAGATTGTTTTGAATTTCAAGATGTTTTGTTGATAGATTGAGTAAGAAAGAATAGGCGTTTGGTGATTCCAACGACTAGCAATTTCATAACATTAAAAGAGGGTGAGGGGACATGGAATTCCGCAAATATTTTTACATATACATGTATACATGAATGTAGTGGGGATAGTAAACTAGCATCAGAAGATGGTCAACTATAGACTAGTGGTTTCTACATACTGGATCATACAACTTTAATTCTTGTTCCATGTAGTCTGTTTTCCATAGATTTTCTCTAGTTGAGACCGAATGAAGTTTCTGACTTGAAGGAAACATTGATGTTATTATTTCATGAAAAGTAGTAAGCTTACATCAGACTTAGAAATGGCAAGAAGTTATCCTCTTATTCACCGAAGTCGAAGTGCTCAGAATAGGCATTGCTTAATTTCTGCAATGTTCTGCGTTTGGATACAATACGTGTTTCTATCATTGCCAGCTATCATCATTTCTATCTGAATTTCATCATTGTTTTTTCCATCAGCTTTATTGTTGCTTAGTCTCCCATAAAACACTGATTTAGTGATGACGTGTACATTGGGGCTTTTATTTGCTATAGAGTCTAGTTACTTTTCTTCCCCATCTTCGATGATCTTTTATTTCAAATAATGACACGACTAAGACCAGAAAAGAGCGTTTCTGGGTTTTCACACTGCCATCGTAAATGATTTCGGTTTAACCGAGGTTTTATGAGAAGGTTGCTTTTTTTCCTTTTTTTTGTTGCTCATTTCGTGGTCTTTGAAGTCTGCTTTCAACCAGATGCTACAGCAGTTCATTCACCAATTTTTTGGTGTAACATATAAACACAAAGTGCACGAGCCTTGCACGTTGCGGGTCATAACCTCACTTCTGTATAAACCCCAAGTTAACATTTGCCTATCTAATTTCAAACTGATATTTAATACGAGGATGAGAAAAAAATATGACGGATGATTTAATATTTCCCTTTAAACTTTTATTCATTTATAAAAGGTTGGTGCTATTTATACTTTTCCAAATGCCATATGCAGCTAAACGTAATTATGCACAAAACTAAGGATTATCCAGATTGATTTAAATGAGAACGGAGACAAAAGTTCAGTTTTAAGCTTCTTAAAGCATTTGCATTCATTTATATCTTCATGCTTTATACTGAAATAACTGGGGTTTCCATGAAAACCCTAGTTGAAGACGAATTTTTCAACATGCTTTACAATATGGGTTTGCATGGAAACACAAGCGATTTATTTCAGATTAAATGCATTTTTCAAGATGTTTTTTAATTATAGATAAGCATGAGAAAATTAGATTTTTTGAATAATTAGCTGCTTTTGACTTGTTTTGTACACTGGTGCAAGGTACAGTGTATGTAAAACATAAGTTAAATGCAGAGGTCTTTCATTTAGTAAATACAAATTTAATCAAGAAGCAGCGAGACTTTGCAAGTCCTCGTTTGTATTTTAAATTGAAATTTGCGGTTGCTATGTGATAATATATATACACGTACATGTATATAGGGCGCTTTTAGCCATTTAAACGTCTTTTAAAAGGATTTTTATTAGTGAAATTACTGCTCGCAGCAATCTCTAATGGCATTGCAGGCTTATACAACTTCTTACAGTTTTCATCCTGTAATCCAGTTTATAAAACATTCGTTTAATTTCTAGGGCATTTTGGGAACATTGATCTAGAATTGTATAATGCAGGCCATGCAATTAACTTGATCACATAATGTTCAAACTTATGGCTTTTTTTGCAATTACAAATTGAGGAAACCTCAAATCATTTACAAAATTGTTTGTATTTAACTTTGGCTGTTTTTTTACTGTTTATGTTAGCTGGAACTTAAAATCCAGACATCGACCTTACCAGGTCATGAGCCTGTGCATTTTTGCAGCATGAGTGATTGTTTAAAGCAACGAATGCTAAAAGTTGTTAACTATTCGTCGAAATTTTCTGCCCTCCAAAAATGAATTTATTTTTGGCATATGGCACAAACGGAAAAGGGGATCCATTTCTCATCCCATTTTTAAGTTACCCTACTGCAGCACTTCATGTGTACAAGTTCAATGTTTTCACAGCATTTGCACTTACTTGGCAAATTGCAATGGCAAAGGAAGCCAACAAGGAGGACCACACTTCATCAATGAAGCCCAAGAAACGCCCAGTTATGAATAAAAACAGCTGTTTTAAGGGCAAACAAATAATTTTGGCAATGTCACATGCCACGCACTTTAATTAAGAAATGGAAATATAAATACATGCATGATGTGTGGCCACCGGGTTTTACGACAGGATAAAATAAATATATTTTGTCCTAGATATTTCTATGAAGATTGTATAATGCAATAACGTAGAAGAGTAGAGTGGGATAATAAACACCTAATTATTCGATACAATAAAAGTGCAGCATTCATGTGAGGCCCAAAGTACTGTCATGTTTTATAAAGGTGTTATACGAATTCATTGTCCCAAATTACAAAAATTAGACACGAAAATGAGAACACCATTTTGTATGTGCTTTATTTGTGTTAAAATCATAACGCTAACTTCATACAAAAACATGCACGAAGTCTGCTTCACTACATGTATTTAAAAACAAAAGTTGAGTTCAAATAATATATGTTGTTGTTAACAAAAATCGATTTTACGCAATAGAAAGCCAATCTTGAAGAGATGCAGTTACCATTATTTGATCGGGCATTTGGTACCATCTTCAGTTTTCTTTTCATTCTTTGCACACTTTATTTCTGTATTGTTCTTAAATATTTACCAGTATTTTCTATGAAGGTCTGTATAGAAACGATAGCCATTGAAACTACAGTTTCTTCGCTAGCTATCAGAATTTCACGGTTCACCAAAGAACATTGCTGTTTAATCGATTGGAAATTAAAGTGTTTTGAAAATTAGCACGACATTCCGATTGTCACTATTTTCTTTTCTGAAGCATTTATCACTTGTCATTCGCTGACAGGAATTTTTAAGGTTTTCTATAGTCATAACATATTTGTTTGTGTGCAAGGGATAGCCTAGCTAATAGCGAATTCTTTAGGCCTAGTTCAGTTTGAATATTTCGACAAATTTAAAAAGGGAAAATTTTTCCCCTCTTGTTGTTCACTGACGGATTTGATGAATTGTGACAGAAGACGAACCCATGTTTTGGTGAGGACAAGTCTAGACTTTGTATTCATAAACTTTTGGAAATAGACCGACGTTTCATTATCGTTTATAATTAGTCTTGCACAAAAGTATTTACAATTTCATTTCCAAGATGGCCACGTTTATTTCTTATACAGAACTTTGATATCCAACTAAAATTAAGTAAAAGTGTACTAATTCAAAGCATGTTCCTTTATAGATTTAATATTTGGTAAACGTTTGATTCACATGAATTCTAAACAAACTTGCTTTTATGCTAATATCTAATGAATTTTTATTTATTTTTTCTAGGTAAGTAAAGCTTTTCCTATACTGCTGACTGCTCCATGCTATTTCGTTGCAACTTCAAATTGTTGGGTAAGATATTATTTAAAAAATGCTTTAATAGTTAAATTTTGTAGACACGTACATGTTTTTAATCATGCCTGATAGGCTTGGGTTCAATGCTTGACCGCTAGATGGCAGGTCAAGTAACGTTAAAACCCACTGCAATTATTTTTTTTTAGCTTGATATAATTCAAGTATTATGAAAACGATGTCAAGTAGAACGGTTAATAACAATATATAAAATAGCAAATTTCATACATTTCTATATCGGACAAAGTGTGTAAAAATTGAAAAAGCGACAAAAAATGTCCAAAGGTTTCTGTTGTCATGTCATGACTCTAAAAGTTTCTAGTGGTTGCTTTTAATTAATGCAACATAGCTCTTGAACGTTGTCATCAAGGATGCTAGAAATTAAGTTTGCACCTTTAGGCTAGCCAACGAATTGACATTAGCATCAGCTGTGTGTCTGATGCGAGACCCTCCGTGGTGCAAGGGAGGGACTCCAGGCATTTGATATACATGAGAAAGACATTCAAAGGCAGTAAATTGCAGGGAACTTTGTTCGCAATCGATCGTCTTGTCGGAATTTATACAGGTAATTCTACGTTCAGCATAGCGTGAAGACATTTTAGATATTGGCTCGTCTTACTGCTGCAGATAGTGAATGTTGCATGGCGTCCTCTATCGTGGTGGGCTGGGCAAGACGACAAATAAATCATGATGCATAAGGACGTAGAAAGACATTATATCGTGGCTATGCTAGCGATATTTTTCAAAATGATGACCGCCGTCGTTGATGGCTTGTGACAGCTGCACACTCGAGAAAGAGTCGCTGCGACGTTAATCCACTCCTGAAACTTAATGAGACCAGGACTTTGCCACCAACGCGTGTCTACTCTATTAATTTCTACGTTTGCTATTATACTAACCTTGTAAAACTACCACAGACACTGCATTGCGACAGAGGTGGCACAGGGCTTATTACCTGTTTAAAGTTCATTAGATAGGTGCACGGGGCGTCTTTTTACAACATATACAATGGGTTTCAATACAACTAAGCAAATTTAGGAAATAATCAGCTAAAAGCAGTCCCATGAATTGCAAAGCAATGAAAACATCTTAAAAACTGTCCACAAGCAACGATGGGTTGAAATTTAACCCAAATCAAATCCAATGCTGAGTGATATATGGACATACCAACATTGGGTGAACATTGGGCTGAATTAATGTGTATAAAAACCTAATGTTGGATTACAGATATTAAACGTTGGGCCACAGTCACCAACACAGGTCTTGGTTGCATATGCCCAAAATTGTTTAAATGTGAGGTTTGTGCCATTTATAATCAGCTCATAATTGGGTAACTTTATACTCAACCTTATGTAAAGATTAATTAACGATTGGGTTATTTTATGGTGATTTTCATACCCAAATATTGGGCTAGCAATAACTCGATATTAGGTTATTTGTGTGGAATCAAATATATAACTTATAATACTGTTAAACTTTCATATATACATGTATATAAACATCGAATAACCCAACTGATTTGGTTACATAGCAATTAATTATTGGGTTATACATAGAAATTTATAATCCTGTATGACTGAGTTAAGTATATGCATTGCCCAACAAAATTGGTTACCGTTTAACCCAGCTCTTTTTATTATGCAAGACAAAATAATGCATCTTCACAATTTAGCTAACCCCTGTTTTATTCCAAGGAATTTCCCCTTTAAACTCCAGATCAGCAAATCTCACTTCAGGATGAGAAGGCTTTTGGACGTATTGAAGATTCAAAAAATTGACTAAAGCATCAGCAAACTTAGTCGCAGTTTTATGATCACATCTTGTATCTCCAGGCTTTTGTAGCCTCTGGTTTCATATCATTTTCAGTTTTAAATATTCAGTAATTGCATTAATAAGGCAAAATGCAAGCTTTTCTAAAACCTTGTATTCATTAAATATTTCTGACTAGCTGCAATCATGGATTTGCAAATGCTGGAAAGTGATTCCATTTTTTTTCCTCTCATTTTTTATTCTCCACATATATTTTTCTTGGCTTTGGATGACATATCCGCATGCATTTGGTGCAATTCAGGCTTGAATCGTAATGAAATGTTTGCGGACCTATGCTCCTATGGAAGCAATTCCGTAAGTTGTTTCCACCGACCAACCTATCTTTTCAACTAGCGGGTTTGAAATAAAAAATCTCATAAAAAATCTTAAAAGAAATTTCAAATTGACCAGCAACCATTCATTTAAGTCGAAAGCAGCCCCGCAGAATCTTTTTTTTCCCCTTTGGCAAATGCAATATGTAATCTGGTGTCTCCGCACTGTTGGAATGGATGTGTATCCCGCCAGAGTCGACATAAAAACAATTTCAGATGGTCTAGTTTGTTAAATTACATTGCTCATATGGGGACTTCACCGTGCTGTATCGAAGTTTGATGATATTGCTCGGAAATTGACTGCAAACACACTCAGATATTTTTTTATAAGGCTCGCGACCGTCATAAGGCCAACCAAGAAGTGTTAACTGTAATGTAATGTTGGAATCGAATTTCTTTTTTATCATTTTCAGATTTTTTTTTCAATAACGGAAAGTTTATTGATATAAACTGGCTTTATTAGCAAGATTATTTCATACCAACTGATAGAAAGGTGACAATTTTTGAGCGAGTCGAGAGGGTCGAAGAGACAAATTGCACTAGTAGCAATTTAATAGGAAACTCAATAAATAACTTTTCTTTATTGAATTTCTGTGTTGGGTTTGACGATGTGCTATTGAAATTCAAGTCTTCATTTGTTACGTTTACGAAATTGTAAATAATGTATAGCCACTAATTATACATCAACATATTATTCGAGACTTTTGACACTGCATTTTGTCAGTTTGTAGACATTCAAATTTTATGTTAAAGCAATGACACTTTTTTCCAAATCTGATTACTTGATTTAATAGAATTGACAGGTGATTCAATTCAATTCAATTCCTTACCCTGCAGTCAGCATGTATATTATGCCATGTGGCAGGGGGCAAAGTGCCAGATTTTTGTTAAGGTGATCATATCGAAAAGAAAGATGTTTATCGTTATTTTATGTTTGGTGTTCAAACTACTATATTTTAAAATGAAAATTTATAAATAAGTTTCTCATGTGTTCACTTTCAGTGTTATTGAACTGATTTTATGCATCTTCACTGTCAGAGGTCTGCGTTTGTTTTTGTTTGTTTCATTACTTTTGAAATGCTCGAATGATTTTATGACAAAAATTATTGGATAGGGAAGAACAAGTATAGCATGGGAAAATATGGGAAAACTTTTGTAGTATTAATAATATTTTTAATTCTGGAGATTTTGTATCTTTGTAATGGCACTCGTTGGGAAGCTCGTAATTAAAGTTTGATTACACAGATAACCGCAGCTATGATATCATTTTTGCTCGTAACAATAAACTCTAGGGAAAAGATTGATTTTAGATGACAAGACATAAATTGTTTATGGGCCCGAAATTGCTCGTAAATTTTTTCATGGAGATGATGGGTTTTGGTACACTTGGTTCATTGTCCACCTGAAGTTTTAAGGTGCACCAGCCTCACTAAATTGACGTGTATGTGAAAAATGTGAGGATTTATTAATGAACAGAAACAAGAATTTAATAAAGTAACTTTTTCTCTCACCAGAATTTATTAATATAATTTGTTCATACCACGTGCCATGTTTTCGGTTCTTATATATACTTCAACTTGATAAGCAACATTGTTAGGCCTGTAAATGTGTTAGAACTGAATTTCACTAATTATTATACGCATCGATAATTGATAGGTGAGGTTATGACGTTATGTCATAATTTCTTTCGTTATTAGTTTTGCCTTCCTGTTTGATGCCTACGCTAGGGGCCTAATGGCATGTATCAGCATGATAAATGAGTTTATAGCGATCTTTATGGCGAGTTTCTTCAAAAATCCATTTTTTGGATTAACCCGTTGGCAGCGATTTCCGTACTTTTAATTAATTTTCATAAATTTTGTTTACTATAAATAATTTTTAGATTTTTCTTCTTGCTTTGAAAAGATGCCATTTACTAATCATGTCAGCATGCTGAGATTTACAGGGTGAGACCTAAGTCGCAAAGGAGGAAAAACAAATCTGTCCATACTCCTGACAGATTATTTTGAGTTTTATAATAATAACTCACATTTAGATGCGATTAACTGAATTTTTTTCTAAAAACTGTTTATTTTAGTCAATTACAAAATTGCTATTAGGTCATTTAGAACAGTGTATTGCCATGCATTGTATTGCTAAGACAGTTTGTTTCCAAAACATCTGCTTCTGAAATTTAATATAAATATATTGACTTTTTACTTTAATAAACTTGGATATAGTTGCCTGAGTTTCCTCCTGCTAGTTTGAACAATACATATTTTCGATATTTATAGTTGAATCCTGCCTTAAGTGGCAAGATCACGTGATCTTTTTAAACTCGTGATAAGGCTTGACAACTGTGTTCAGGACGTTAATCTCATTTTATGTAAAATAGACATTCATTAATCAGTGTCAAACACATCCAGGGAAGCATTTAGGTCCTATTCTTTGGTAAAACTCCCGTGTTTTAGATGTCTGTGGGAGGCATATACAACTTGTTAGCTTTGCCTGGTTGCGTTGCAACCTGTATCTAATAATGTCGTCAATGTCATTATCAAAAGCAAATTAAATTTTATTCTCATATTGTGACGGCCTATCGATTTTACACCACACGCTCTGATGCTCATATTCATGCTTTGGAGATGCTGTAGTGTGAGCAGCTCATCTACCTTAGACGAATGCTCATATAGGGGTCATTGGATGGGGCACCCTGGTGAACCTTTCGCATTTCAATGTCGTTGACATGCAATGTATTCCTAAATAATGGGAAAATGTGTGACGTACAGTAGAATCTAGGCCATTCCTTTGCTCGTTTACATAATTAGTTTTTAATAACTCGGTGTCCTTCTGCAATAATGACATGATTAATGTAACAGTCTTGCCATGTGGGGCATGCAAGAATAATCCTCTATATCCGATGACATTTCACCATCTAATGAAAATTTATAATTCGAACGCATTTTGAATTTTACAAATAATGGATAATATTATATAGTAAATGAACTCTTTAAAAATGTAATTTAGAAGATTTTCACAAGATGACATAAGATGCATTTGTTCTTTCAATAGCAGGTTACATTCAAAGTAAAGGAAATGATTCAATATGACTTATACAATTTAATATGTGAAGGCAAAATGTTTTTATAGCACTTTCAATTGAAATAAAAATTGACATTCGTAAGGATTTTTATTTAGAAAATGTTCTTTTCATTTTTTTCATTTGAGCATTTTTTTTGTTGAAGCATTTTTACAGATTTGAAAATTATTAAAAACAACACATCTGCTTTAACCTATCTAAAGAAAATGCTAGACTGCTTTTTAAGTTTTAATTCTGTGGCTTCGCAAAACATTTAAATTTCTTTAATCTAAGAAAAAAACTACAAATCTTTAAATAGTGAATTACTCGAGGTTTACACAGTCTATTTTATCGTCATTTCGATGTTTACCCTGCTGTCAAATGGTATTAATTAACGTTTTTTATCTACTGAAAATGCTCGTTTTTTGTTTTCGATGAAAAAAAACTCCTCCCATGCATCATCGCCATAAACATTAATTGGAGGATTAAGCTATGTTTTTTAGGGGCTTATTAAGAGCTTGCTTGTCTTAGTTAATGAATGCACCATTAAGAGAGGAAAAAAATGTGCATTCAAGGCTAATCTATTTGTTTTTTGAATTCCCTCTGCTTATGTCGATGTAGGTCTAATTAATGGACTGAACTTGACGTTTTCCAGATGTACTTGTTAACGTCTGGGCTTACATTTTAACAGCTTTCAATAAGCTAATTTTACTTTTATAAACATGCATGTACTTAAACAGTTGCTAATGTTAATGCCTTTTAATTCTGTTTAATTTAGCTTATATTTTTTTTTTTTTAAATTTGGCTTTATTTTATTTTTTTAATTCGTGAGAACTATTATAATCATGAAAAACTAATTTGGCACTAAATAATGCATTGGGCCCTATTAGTTACAACAATGACTCTCAGGAATGTCGTCATATCATGTAACTTTAGCCCTATGATTTAATCAATGGATATTAAGCATCTGGAATAAAGTTATTAGGGGGTATTGTAAGACACAAAATGCCATTAAGTACCTTTAAATTCCCTTTAAATCTCTGCCACAAAGGTGACCGATCACCTGACTTTGATATTTTGGTTTAACCACGTGCTATTAAAGACTTTAATTAAAAGAATGCACCAGTGTACATCACTTTTTGAATGGTCCTTAACCTATTATTGTTGTTTACAACGGATGCCGCCCATTTAACAAGGAAATAGCATACGCGGAATTGTTTATTTAGAAATGTATCCAGAAATGCATTTTTTGCTTCCCAATTTAGGTATATATACAACACTGCTTTGCGATATCGAAGGGTTTTAGTCGGCATTTCAAAGCCCAAGCTGCAATTTGGAATTTTTCCTACCAGCAATCGATTGAAAAAGCGCAATTGAATTCCTTAACGACATTTGTACACAACAAATCTATTTGGTCCTATAAATGGATGCCTAAATTCGCTGCACTTAAAGGAGAACTGCCATTCTTATCTATCTCCTTTATTTCCCCCCTTAATGCAATGAAGTCCTCTTGAATGCCAACAGCAATGCATTATTATTAATATGCATTTACCAAATTGGCAATAATGTTGGTATCTTATTGAAATACTTATTTCCAAATTTTGTCGATTTATGCTAACCGTTCAATTTCAAATTATTGTTCGTGTATATACATTTGTGTGTTGCATAAAATTGACAAATTGGGCTGTATTCAGTCAAATGTGACTTTCTACTGTTCCTTAAAAAGTATGTTAAATATTGATAGTACATGTAATCAGATGTCAAACTTTACCTACCTCGTATAGAAAGCAGAACATTTTTGAACCATCATCTTTAAATCATTTGCTCAATGTACCTGTAGAATATTGGAATATTGATGAATGTAACTCGGTAAGCGTTTTGTTTCTCTAATACTGAATGCTATATATCATATTTCAAAGGTTTGATATTAACGAGGATGGTATTCGAGACTGCTTTTGTTCTCATGTTTATTCAAAAAATGACTGATTTATTTTCCTATACAAAACGTTGTTTCAAATTGGAATACAAATTAAGTAAAACAAAACTTTCTAAATACAGTGCCCGCCGCTTATAAGAATCCCGCATAAAAGGATCAATTATCCATGTCCCAATTCATTTCCATACAACGCAATACAAAACTTGTCGCTTATAAGGATCAGAAGCGCCGCATATACGGATCAGCTTTTGCCTGTTGCAAAA